>QFEV01005884.1:0-26693 GCA_003316405.1 Thelephora aurantiotincta
GGGCGAGCCCAGGAAAACCTACCAAACGCTCCCATGGGTCCTCATACAAGAATCGCATAGCAACATCAAAGGTTGCACCGCCCCAGCACTCGAGACTGTACGCATTTGCCAGGGCATAGCTAGTTTCCTTGGCAATGTTGACCACGTCAATAGTTCTGAGGCGAGTGGCCAAGAGGGACTGGTGAGCATCCCTCCAAGTGGTATCCATGATGAGGACTCCAGGGTACTCGCGAACTGCTTTGGCAAAAGCTTCGGGACCGGATTGAACGATAATATTTCGCCAACCGACTTCACACGGTAAGGACGCGTCCAAGGGAGGGCCTGCTTCGTCTTCTCTATTCTGAAATTTGGGGATGACGACCTCATCTTTCAAGCCAGGCTCACCCTAAGAAGAAAAAATCAAAACATCAGGTGGTGCAAGTACTCCCCCGCGTCGGCTGGCTCACCGTCTGTCCCTTAATGGAACTTCCGTTCACGGCCAGATCTCCCAGGTACGCCAACAACTTTTGCGCACGGTTCTGGGTCTGAACAAGCTTAAAAAGTTCTGGCGTGTCGTCGATGAACTAGGGAGGGGGGTGTTCAAAACAGATCTCTTGGTTTACGTTCGGAGAATAATGGCTCACTGTCGTCCAAGTCTTCCCCCCGATGAAGATGTCGTGAGTGAGGAGGCGGAACAAAAACGGTATGTTGGTCTACGGGCGTGTGAGTGAGGCGCGGAGGCGGGGAACGGATCCAAGGAACGAACCTTGACACCCCTGATACGGAATTCTACTAGGGCTCGAAGCATCTTCCTTCTGGCGACTTCGTAGGTTGTTCCGCTGACGGAAACTTTGACCAGGAGACTGTCGTAGTGGGGCTGGCACCGCCAACGTCAATCAATAGCACCGTTAAATCCTGGAGGAAAGGTGTATGTACCGTAATTTGGGCACCGGCAAAACCAGAGCTGGCATCCAACCGTACACCATTTCCGCCTGCGCTACGATAAACTTCAATCTTTCCCATATCGGGCTGGAAGTTTGCAGCAGGGTCTTCCGTTGTTACCCGACACTGGATCGCAAACCCTCTCTTCGAAACTGCCTCCTGAGTCAAGCCCAGTTGAGGTAAAGTAGCCCCGGCAGCGATCTGGATTTGAGCAGCCACGATATCGATGCCAGTGATTTCCTCTGCGATGAATCGGTTGGAATCGGTTTAGAAGCGAGTGTTGAGGAGTTGCGTACCAGTTATGGTATGTTCGACTTGGATCCTTGGGTTAATCTCAATGAAATAGTGACGACCCATCTGGTCCACCAAGAATTCTGCAGTTCCGGCGTTCCTATAGCCCACGCTCTTTGCAAGTTTGATGGCATCGGCCAAGATGCTTTGCCTGACCTCTTCGGGGAGATGTGCCGCGGGAGCAACCTCCACGACCTTTTGGTGTCTCCTCTGAACGGAACAGTCGCGTTCGAACAAGTGAATCGTGTTGCCTTGGGCATCAGCCAACAGCTGCACTTCGATATGGCGCGGTTGCTTAAGGAACCGTTCGATGAAGACGGTGCCGTCGCCGAAAGCAGATTTCGCCTCGCTCACTGCGCGCTGGAATGCGTCTTGAAGTTCAGATTGCTCACGAACAACCCTCATACCGCGACCTCCGCCACCCATCGCTGCTTTGATGATGACTGTGATTGCATTTAGCGCACCGAGAGATACATAGCTCATACGAGGAGACACACCAGGGAATCCGTGTTCTTTGATGAAGGCTTCTGCTTCCGTATACGCGGCGACTGGTCCGGGGGTTCCTGGAACTACGGGAACTCCGATCTTGATGGCTGTGGAGGGGACCACGGGGACAACGTAAACAGTGGAATGCAAGGGGGACGCCTAGCTGTACGGACCTATGTCTCGAGCCTTGGTCTTATCCCCGAGTGAGTCGATGACCTCTGGTGAGGGCCCGACGAAGGCAAGTCCAGCCTGCTCCACCTTGTGCGCAAATTCCGCGTTTTCGGAGAGGAAGCCATACCTGTAGCAACGAATGCAGGCCCGGGTTCGGCCACACTGGGGAGCAACTTACCCGGGATGTACCATGTCCACGCCATGTTCCAAGGCGATCCTGATTATATCTTCCTGTGCGAGATACGCTGCAACTGGAGTGAGACCCTTGCCCACTTGATAAGCCTCATCCGCCTGCAGGTTTGCAACCATGAGCTCGGAGTGTACCCGGCAAACAAACTCCAACAAGCGCGCAGACCTTCTGTCGGTGAGCAGAGAGGCGATCTTCGAAAGAGTAGATGGCGACGGTATGCATAGCCAATTCATGGGCCGTACGAAAAACACGAATCGCGATTTCCTGAGGGCAGATAGATCAATCACGTCAAGTTGGATCGTCTCGAGAACGCTGGGGGGGGGAGGGGGAGCTCACTCCTCTATTTGCAACGAGGATCTTGGTCAATGGGCCAGAGTGACCAGCAGCTTTTCTGCGCACGGTCTGGATAGAGTGCACCGGGGTGCCTGGGGCACTGGGGGAGGTGGCGAAAATTGGGGCCAACCTGGGAGGGTGAAGCATCTGGGAAGATGGCGGCATCGTGATGGTTGTGAACAGAGAGCCTCAAGATCGGAAGGAGGGATGAGCGGCGGGCGATTAGATGGGCCCGCGGCGTATTCAAGTGGGTAGGCAGCCCGGGATCTTAGCGCCGATGTATCATCCCAGTGTTCCAGTTGCCAACGATTGACGTGTAGTACGGTTGTCAGGAGGTCCAGGCTTACAATCTACGTAATCTATAACAAGCGCTATGGTTTCCTCGCCGTTAGCGGAAGAATGACGTCTGCCTGCGCCCGAGCACTCTCGGCTTTCTTCTGGTTGTTCTTGGCTACCGCATACACAATCCCAGCAAAGAATCCGATAGCCACGGCCGAGACAGATCCCAAGGTGACCGGGTCACCGAAGAAGATCATGCCAGACGCCGCAACTGGCAGTTTGTTCAAGGCGCCAACCATACTGATTAATTGCTCTGGTGAGCGGGGCTAGATCACGAGGGGAAGGAGTTCGGAACGGACCTGTACGTTGTGCTGCTCGTGACTCGGACACACCAGGCGGTGGTATAAGATATGCCAACCGCGGCAGCTCCCGAGAAGGCGATCGCAAACAGAAGAACGTTGCGGGTTTCCGGAGGGCTAAATACGTGTCATCAATCTCGCCGTTCGTGACGGTTCCAGCGAGCTTACAAGTTTCTGTTGAGGTTCTCCGAGCCCCAATCCTCGAAGATGATGGAAAAGATGGCCAGAACTGGTATGGAGAGGAGATTGTTGTAAAACATGGAGTCCCAATCGGAAAAGCCAGTGGATTTTATTCTTTTGCGCATAGCAAGCACCTGGGCAAACGAAGGGGTTAGAGGTGAGACTGCCGCGACAAGAAGGGGACCGGAGATACATAGGCAGCGCTGGCAGCACAGTTGACCATCATCCAGAAATAGCCGGCGTTCAAGTTCTTCACGACGTTGGTAACGCGAGGAAGATCGATTAACACGGAACTTGGACCATCGAGATCACCGGTGGTCGAAGCATCCGCCATGGCGGCGATAATGGAGGATAAAACCTAAGTATGTGAATTGGCACTTGAAGTGTTTTTTTTGGGGGGGGAAGTGCCCGACGCACCATAAAGAAAAAGGATACAAGGGTCAAACCGGTCACGCGGCCACCGAACCAGATAACCTCTCCATGTGCCTATGAGAGATTGAGATGTGGCGTATTGATGGGATCAAAGAGGAGCAGGCATACAATAAGGATAATCGTGAGGTTCTTGAATATCGTATAGACTGGGATGCTAAGGTATTGCTGCAAGGCCGGTAAACGAGGCGGTAGGAGCTGGATTTGTGGGGGGAACTGACCAAGCTTTTTGAGCCGGTGTAGATGACACTGACAAGCAAGAAACTGATTGGGAACCAGTGTTTGGCATCTTGGACGTCGAAATCTCTAAAGGATATCACGCCCAGTCTCTTTACAAGGGCGACGGAGGCGCAACAGACAGTTGACTGGATGCACAGGAGGAGGAAATTCATGGAGAAGTTTTGGCCTGAAACGACAAACTGGGGGCCGGTCAAACATTGGGTGGGCACCGAAGGGAACGGATTAGGCGACCTTGTTCACGACGGTCATCAGGATTGAGGCAAGGCAGTAGCATGCGATCGAGGAGACTGGAGAAGGCGGAAATTGAGAGGTGAGTTGACACGGGGAAGATACGAGAGCTTACTGGCGGCAGACGAGGCGGTCGAGTCCTTGTCCGCGCCGGAGGTTGCGAGGGCTTTCTTGATCTCTACAACATCCGTCTCTTCGGGGTGGGACGAGGCTCTGTCTTTTAAGGAATGGTGGCTCATTAGTGAAGAGTTTTACGGTGAGGTGAGAGTCGATGAGTGAGCGCGCGGCTGCTCGGGTGCGTCGGTCTGAGTGAGCGGGTCGTCGGGTGGTGGAAGCTGGCGGGGCGGAGAGGCAGTGAGCAACAACTCGTCTCCTCACCAGCACCATTCAACTGGGCGCTGCATCGTCGACCCACTGGTTGAGAGGCCTTGGGGGTGCGGCCTCGATTTTTTTTCGCGCCTAGTCCCGGTCTCGTCGAGAAAGAGCCCCAGATATATTTGTGCCACCGTGTCCAAAAAATAAACAATAATTACAGAAGTAATCCCCCGTTGCGCTTTCCCAGGAAAGGAAAAAGCCACCATGCCCTAAAGCGCAAAGCGTTAATTAACAATCCGGATCGGCTCCGTCTCCGCAGCCGGCCCAGACCGGACGAGGCTGGCAAATATCCTTGCGGCTCCCGGAACCCGCTGCATTTCTCATCCCGACCTCCCCCTGGGTGGTATCTGTAGCTTTAGTTACTGCATACCCTCTGTCGGTCGACCGCGCTCACGATCCACCCATCGTCGCCCAGCGTGCCTCGAGTCTAGGAAACAACCGGTACCTAGGTCCAGGGGTGTCTGGCTGGACACTTGCCGTAGGATCAACCCGATCCTCATCCCATTCCCAGCCATCTGCATCATTCATTGCAGCGTCTGTGTACACACCGCGCGGTCCATCTCATCTCCGGCGGTCTCAGGGCAAGGAACCGACGTCGACGAAGGAGAGAGAGCGTTTAATCTACCCCGCTCAACATGCGCTTCCGAGTCCATGCAACGTCTGACCCTCTCAGGCCACGGAATAGAACGGACATCATTCTCTCACCCACCCTGCGTCTCTGTCCGTTCCAAACCCAATCCGTTCATCCCATCAGAAGGGGTGACAGGAATCCGTACGCTAGAGCCCTCCCGGAAGCATCAGCCCACAGTTTTGGCGTTATCACCACGGGCCTAACCAAATCCCTCAGCTCCTTAGCCAAGGCAACGATATTGAGAGCCAACGTGTTGGCAAACAGAAGCACGTCTATATATCGAACGGGGTACATAACGATAGTGCTAAGTAACCAGGCGGCCATCGGCCCCTCGTCGCTGTTCCAGAGTACGAGTAACAAAATGGTGATGGTACAGTAGAACGTCACTATATATAGAGGGGGAAAAAAAAGCCAAATGGAAAGCACGAAAGGTAGACAACGTCGAGCTGGGAGGGGTGGTCTTTGTATGCATGTGCGAGGGTAACATGTTTGGGTGGGCGGAGGCGCTAGAGAACGTCCATGACGATATAATCCAACGACAACAAGAAAGCGTATATTCGGCTTCACTGACGTGGTCAGCGTTTTGGTCAAGAAACCCGAGGCCGAGTAGCGTGAGGTGAGGGAGAATGCGAGATATGCAAGGCGAAGGCGAACGAATGCAGCAATGACAAAACATCTATGGGAGAGAAATAAGGCAGGAAGTGTATGCAGAGGAGACGAGGAAACGTCATGAAACGTAGCGGGAGGCTTTCCTCCCTCGACTCTTGAAGGCTGGATGGAGCTCCTCCACCAACGTTTCTAGAACCGAGGAAGAATCCGTGTCCGAGGTGCAAGAGAACGAGCATGAGATCGTGGGGCGCGGTGTCGGTGTGGGTGAGTGTCCGTGAATCGATAGGCACTCGTTCTCTCCCGCGCCAGAGTAGACCGACGTCCGTTTTTTCTCGTCGGCCAGACCCCAGTCGAGTTTGATTATCGAATCCACAATCTCGTCCTCCTCCAAGTATAAGCAAGATTTGGAGGCGAAATGCTGGTCTACGCCCACGATTGTGGGCTGGGGAGGGGTCGCAACCCACGAACGAACGTGGCTAGCGATTTGAGAGAACAAGGAGGAAGGTTTTGTTTGAGGGGTTGAGATGGAGTCGGTCAGGATGGACGAGGTTTTGTGTGACTCGGACAGCACACGTTCCCTCAACAGCCGGGAGACGGGCCTCTGGGGAGTGTGGATCGGCAACGAGGGAGATTGTGAGCAGGATGGTTTGAGGGACGAGGTGCAAAGGGTGGGAGGGAGCGGCTTTTTGTGGGGCAAGAGGAGTTTCGGCGGCTGCGGAGGCTGGGGCTTGAGGGAACCAGAGGACGAGGATCTAACGGAGAATGAATCGTCCTCATCTGGGCAGTAGGTTTCGCATTCGGCATCGGCTGGAATCTGAGCTGCCCAAGCACGAATGCCATCCTCGTCGGTCCCTTGGAAGGCGTAGTGGGGTTGAGGGACCAAATATGGATCATCCAAGGCCTGGCATTCGCGACCACAGTAAGGGGATTCACCCTCCTGGCGCACACCTCGTGGTGAGAAGCGCCGGGGGAGAGGTGAGGAACGGAGCGAGACTCACGATTTTCGTTTCGCAGTACAAGCACCAGTTGGTATCCATGAGGACTGGGGAGGAGGGGGAGGAGGAAGGGGGGAGATGGACGGTCGTCGTCGCCGGGGCGGGTATGGGGGGGGAGAGGGTGCAAGTAGTTGGGTGTTATATAAACTGGCGAGGACCCCAAATTCGCAGTATCAATGGGACTTTCTTCGTTCAATCTGAGATCCACTCGATCATCAAATCAAATAATACATTCATGCGTCCATCAGGAAGTTTTCCCCCTTTGGCATGGCATCCTCCGGAATTATCTTGACGTCGAAAATAATAAATAATATTTTATTTTTATCCAGACAACTGGAAACCATAATTAATCAATAGCTCGGAATTCGAAATTGTCTCGCCATAGGTGTTGAAAACCTCGTGGCTGGGGCGCACGACTGCATTGGTGACCATCTCCACGCCGTCGTCGTCCTCATCCTCCTCCGAGCCCGACGAACGATAGTCGGGAACCAGGGAAAGCCCTTGTCCGTCGTGAATACATTCGTCGACACTTCCGCATTCCACACAAACATCAAAGTCGCTCTAAAAACGATTTGTCAGGAAACCAGCTGTACGCTCGAAACGGGGGTTGTGCTTTCGTAACGACCAGGGTGTCCAGCCACACCCCGGATCAAGGCAGACAAAGAACCGGGCGTTGTGTCAATCTACCCTACCGCCTCCCGCACTAGCGGTGGCGGTTTCCAACTGTCACTCGGAGTGGCGCACCCCGGCTGTTATCAACTCACCTCCAGATGAATCTGGTTCCGGCGAGAATGATTGAAACTGGGAAATGAATGGTATATCAATCTCAAATCTTAGCGGACGCCGTGGAGGAGATGTCGGTGGAAAAGCACACAAGTTAACACTTGGCATCTCACCTGTCCGCAATTGGGACCATGCTCAAACCATGGTATCCATCCACCAGAAATGCGCGCGAAGTCACCAGAGAATACGCGTGATGGTACCCCCTCAAATTCACCTCCGCCGGTTGCGACGATAAAAACCGTTCCACCACCCTCTCGTAAAACCTACGAATTTCGATCTGCAATCACAAAAGACTCCAAATAGCATCAGTCGGACGCGGATTACGCCCAGGTCAAACCCACTTGCCAGTCTCTCTACCCCCGTCTCTGGGTTAACAAAATGCCGCCTCAGGTCTTCGTTATCCTTCCAGTCAATCGCCTCCCTTTCAGGAACGTCGTCGTCCGAATATTTGTACCCCCACAGGAGCCCGATAGGGACCGTCTTCTGGGGCAGCGCTTGCAGGTATCCAGCCCACTCTGACCGTGACCCGAGCAAACTGTGGATGATCTCGTAAGAACCCCACACCCTGAACGTTTGAACGTTAAGCGAGAGTACGTACAACTCGCTGTACAGCGCCAGGGCGAGCGCCAACTGGGCTTCGTGACCATAGACCGGGACGTGGATCCCATTATCCGCAAGACAGGTGATCAAGGAGTCAGAGCAGGCACAGGTCCTAATCGAAACCATCCACCGCCTAGGTATCGTGACCACTAACGGCATCCTCAGAAGATTGCAAAATCCCCAACACAATCAGGGTGACTCGCATGTTTGAGACGCCGGAATCGTTTCCTCGGTCAGATTGAAGACCGATATTTCTCCAGTCGCATCGTCTTGAATGACGGACAACCGCCTGTCTATGTGTATCCGCTTCGAAACACACCAGGACAAAAGCCGTAGAACCGAGTCGGAGCGAGAGTCCATCGTGGCCGACGAGGTCGTGGACGACAACAGTAAACGAGTATATGTATAACGTGAGCGCAATATGTAACGACCGTCTACTCCGATTTGGCCGCCTTGGTCTTTTCTTTCTCCGCGGCGGACGACACTTTAGCTTCCGCACGCTTCGCGTACTCTTGCCCAGCCTATAGAGGTGAAAAACTTTTAGCCTCGTCTACAGTTTTATCAACGATCGGGTGACCTGCCTGCATGACAAGAACCAAGACCAACAAACCGGCGATGATCGTGTTCCCCGCACCGAGAAGCCCAAGGTTTTGGTCCAAAGTAAACTCGGACTCGGCCTCGACGGGGTTGACCACAGCCCTCAGGGCGGGGATGGTGACGGTCAAGTAAACCGTGACTGCAAATACAAACACAGCTGTGTGGAACGCGTCAGTTGAGGCTGCGATCGAACCCATCCATGCTCCCTCATACCGAGAGAACATCCATCAAACCACACCGCACTCTCGTCCCATTTGTGAAGTTTTCCCAACAAAGACATGATGCCAATTCCCATCATCGAATGAAGGAGAGCCTTCCAGAAAGTGCATCAGCGGCAGGGGAGGACAGAGAAGGGCGGACCCCACCTTAATGGCGGGAGGGGCATTGTAAAAGAGGGTGTAAAAGTGCGTGGCGTCCCGGACAGCTTCTGGTGTGATTGTGACATGCAGGATGCGGTAGTCGATGGCAAAGCACATAAAGATGACCCCTGCGGACGATTCCTGGTCAGGGTTGGACCACCGAACGAGGTGAGAAGACGATACCGAGGAAGAATCCGACCGCGGCGAGGACACCGGCCTGACGGAAGCCCATTGTCGTATGGGATGTGGAAGAAGAGAAGCACGATCGCCTTTTGCTGGCATCTCTCCGATTGCCGAACATTTCCGTCCCCGTCCACAAACACTTGCTCGAGAATGGCCCAATGGCACATCCCTTTCTTTCGCCAATGGCTGATATACGGACGGGCACCGACCCTCCCTGGTAATGATTCTCTCTCCAACTTTCAGCTTCCCCTGGCCATCTTCCTTTGCTAGAGCTTGGTTTCGTCCTCGTTGTTCTCTCGATAACTTGCCAAACGACCTGCTCCTTGATGGCGTCCTTCAAACACTCACAGTCCAGGACATCCTCAGTGTCCGTGTGGTCAATAAACGGTTTTACGCCCTCACCCACCATGCTTCCATTTGGAAACGCCTTCTGCGAAGGCTGAACCTCCCGGTTCCACCTCTTCCCCCGACCTCACGACGCTCCTTCGTAAATCTCACCGGTCTCGAGGCGGAGCGACTCTTTATTCGCTCTCTCTCGTTGTCCAAAAACTTGTCGTCTCCCAGTCCCACTCCATACTGGGCGCGAGCGGTCGAAGCCTTTCATTGTGTCCAATCCATGGTCATTCTTCCTGGGGGGCATCATCTCATCGCATCCGTCAGAGAAGAAACCCGCAACTCTTTTGCTCTCATGGTTTTTGTCCTCGACTACAGAAACGGCGGGGCTTTGCCCTTGGCCAAGGCTGACGTACCGACCCAGGCATATAATCTTCAAGCAAAATACATGACACTCCACGGTCAGAACGGTGTCATGATCGCATACACCATCAAAGATATTCGGTCTAAGAAGTACAAGACAGCCGCTCAGGGGTAACCGTCAATCGTCAGCCAATGTCTTCTGTTATTGACAATCTTCCAGTTTTGACATATCCGACCTCGACCCTGCATCTACGGTCGATGCCCCAGTCCCACTAAAATACCAGTGTTCTGTACTCTTTTGCCCCCTTGACGCCCTCGAAGAACTGGGTGACCCGGATCTCTACCTCCCTGGTTCGAAACAATTCTTCGAACACGCTCGAAGCCAGGCATCCCCTTTCAACCTAATTGCAGAACTCGGCTCTGCGTCTCCCCTAGGACCGATCAATCTTGCGGAGATGTTCGGTTCTCCGTGCTTGGCGGTCGTCAAAGGTACTCGCAGAATTGTATTCAAGAACTTGGAGTTGTCCGGCTGTTCCTTAATCAACTGCCCACCTCTCAGTCTCCCCATCGAGGTATCCGGATCTTTCGTTCAATTCACCCTCACATTACTGAATTATCATCCAGAACACCACCATCAAAGCCATCCGACTCCTGCCCTCCGAGGCGACCGTCTTGGTCGTCCAGACGGACAACATTCACGGAGTCGTCTTCTCGGTATTCAAAATACCCGCCCTCGACACTATCTCCGACGAGCAACCCCCAATTTCGGCCATATCTCTGAATCGCGGCGACGTTGAGACAGTCAATATTACAGACAACCCGCCACTCTTTTCCACGTATCCAGATTTTGACCTTGACCCCGAATCACCTCCAAATCTGATCGCTCAGGCCTCCAGAACCGTCTCAGTTCTTTGTGCATCCACCGAAGACCCAGCCACGAGACAAAGAGCGTTGTGCAGAATCAGTTTACCCTCCAAACCCTGGCCGGAGTCGGGTCGGCCGTTACCCATTGTCCCGTTTCCACTCCCGAAGGAAATAGAGGATGCCCCCGGCGGAAGGGAGGCTTTCATTCGCAAGCACGCGACCCATTATTACCTTCTGGTCCCTAACAGGGACCTCTTTCCCCGAGGGTTTGCCGCAGCCAACGGAAAAATAAACTGCCTCCCGGGCTCGAACCATTCACTCGTTTATTGGAGCACAGATTCCATACGGGAGTCTTCCCCCCTCCGGGGTTTTGCGATATACTCGACGCCACCCCCATCCGTAGCCGACGACGGAGATGAGCCTGAGAACGAAGAGGTCGAAGCCATCATTAATGGTGTCCCGATGCGGAGGAAGAAGTTGAGGGTTAAACTCATTCACATGTGGGAGAATCTGTCGAGTACTATAGCTTCCGCCCCTGCACGCTGTGTCGCGTGGGATGAATGCATCGGAAGGATGTGCATCGCTCTCGAGAATGATTCAAGGATCTTTGTGGTCGACTTCGCCCAGGCACCAAAAGAAGGTATGTTCGTCTCGGGTTGATGGTCCCATCAGTGCCGAAGGTTAACCCACCGTATCGGCCTTTCTCCTTGCAGGCGATGATGGCGAGCGTTTGCCTATTCCCATCGGATGGTATCAGAACCCGGTTCAGCAGGGCTTCTTCGGCAAGCTGTTGAAGGCCTTGAGATTGTGATGGTAGCCAATAATACTTTGTACCCCTCGGCGGAGGTCGCCGCTGGGTTGGGTAGTCCAGACCCCCATTATATTGGTGTTAGAAATCGGACTCGTTTAAATACGTTCACTCCACCCGCCAGACTCTCCAGTCCGCCCATCTGTGCGCAGGAAGATGCCTAAATCTCGGCCGAGCACAATCAAAGTTCTCGTCTCGTTTACAATCATGTATTTTAAAAACACTGTGGGACGGAGCCCTTTCTACATGGAGTGCACATCGATTAACTGAATGCAGAAACCCTATTGAGGAGGCTGGAAGCTACAGGTGTCGAATTAGATTGATAATGAAAGCGAGGTGGTACGAGATGAACGTACCCAGGCGGGGGCCCACCGAAACCGGGTGGTGGGACGGGTGGGAACCCAGGACCAGGCATACCAGGGGGGAAGCCCGGGGGTCGAAAACCTGGAGGGGGGCCCTGCATACCAGGAGGCCCCAAACCAAAGCCACCGGGGGGACCTAAGAGTCATTTGAGCGAGACATCTCCGACAGGGTCATCTATACAACAGACCTGGGGGCATCATTCCCATGCCACGGCCAGCAGGCATACCGCGGCCAGGTCCGACAGGTAACTGACAGGACACCACACGAATAGATTAAGCGGATCAGCAACATCCTCAACCAAAACAGCTCCCGGGAGTAAGAGACACGCACTGCAGATTTCTTATCCTCATCGATGACAGGTGGAGGACCTTCCACGCTGAGGCTGACCACTGTCTCTCCCCGCAAAATTACGAGACCCAGCGTCCTCTTCATCTCCTGCATGGCGGGGGTCTCAGTCTCGCCTGGCTTCTTCTTTGGTCGGACCCGTCTGAATTCCTCACAATCCGCCAGAACAAGGTTCATGTGTCGGTCAAACGCGAGCATCTGACCGACGAAGGAGCGTCCGTCGTTAATCGTGATCTTCATCCGCCAGTTGATGAGACTGAGCATTTTTCCGCCCTTGGATTTTGGAGGAGGCTATGATCGCGTAAAAAAACATGAGTATCGCTTCTTTAACTACCATATCGTAGACTGAGAATGGCTCACCATGGTTGCTGAATGCCTCTCTGTCTGGTTGAGTGGTGAGAGAGTCCGGCAAACAAGACCAAACAGCGGCAGCCGCCTCATACACCCGCGTCAGGAAGATATGATTGCTGCACGCATTCGACGTTCCTTCGACCTCTCGCCAAATCTTGCCTCGTGTACACTCTGTGGCCGCAACATCATCGAGGGCCGTAGCCTGTTTGTTCTTTTGTCTCGCGCTCGGTCAGATGCCGGAGCCGAGTAGGGGATAGCCACTGTTTAACGTTTAATCTCCGTTCATCGCAATAATGATAGGTCAGTGGATGCACTAGTGGTATTTCCGGAGGTCGTCGCCGTTCTACTCGGGACTGGGAGCATCCCTTTCCATCATTCTGAATTGCCCAGAAGGGAGCCGTCACATCGGTAAGCTTCTGTTCACTCAGCTGAGGGCCAGTAGAGATCCCACGAATTCGGCCCACAGATTTGGCATCACTCCCTTCCCAGGCTTTTGGTTTATCCACCGCACTAGCCTCTACTAGCCTCCCCTTGTCCTTGGAGGCTATCTAGCTCCACGTGGCCGTGCAAGGGACCCAGCATGAACGTAGAGGCGCTGCCGCCAAGATCTCAAACCGTCTCCCGTCGACCTCCTCGGGGGGAGGTTGACAACCCACTGTGAGACCTGAGGAATTCAAATTTTTGAAACGGGAGAAGCTAGATAAGTTTTGACAGAACTCTTCAAAATATCCCAGGTTACTGAAAACCCCTCGGTCTCAGCGAAATACTCAAATTATACTTCGTGAGGTCACCCATCTTTTCCACTGGCGCTGTCACGTTGCCGCCTCGATAAAGTTCAAGGCAGACAGGAAAAATACGATATCTGCGTTCAATCAACCTTTTCCCCGCGAGCTATGTCATCTATTCATCAGCGGGGCTTTCAAACGGTCGGGGCATTTATGGAAACTTGGGAGAGAGAACCAGCAGAACCTAAGGCTGCCTGGGCCGCCGGAAGACGATACGTCACCTCTCGTCATGGTAGAGATAAGGTCAATTCATTTTCCAACGGCCCTGCCCCTGGAAGGAGTTCGACACCAATCGTGGAGTCACAGGCCTCCCACGGTCCTGCCACCCCTGACCGCCAGGTGGAGAGCCTCTCCGTTGACATACTTCCTCTGTGACATCCCCGTTGGCCTTCCTACTATGACGAAACGACCAAGCGGAGCTCAAAGCGGAGATAAAGACGATTCAGTCAGAAACGCTAGGTTTCGTCATTCCTCTGAATGAATGGTGAAATTTTTCTGATCATGATTTCATTCAGAAGCTACCCGAAGGGTATTCGTTTCGTGGAATTGATCTTTGCGGGGTCGAGATCCCTCCTGGACCAGCCATGAGATGATCCGCTACAGAAAAACCCCGAATAACCGGGAATCTCTAACTTTGACAGCCACGATACGACGACAGAGCGCCAACGCATGATCAACTGTAACATCGCCCTTTTTTCTTTCTTCGTGGGCTCTCTACAGCCGTTGGAAATCTCAAATTCCTTTGAGCCCTGGCCAGGTGTAACCAACATGGTTCGACGGTATTCTAAGTACCTCATTCAAAAGCTTCCGTTTCATCATTCGCCCCCACGCCCTACTGTCAAAACATGGTTTCATTGCGTGAGCAGGTGGAAAATCGGGGACCGAGTCGAGCCCAGATTGGTCGGGGTTCGCCACCCGGTCAAGTGCATGAATCCCGACCGAGTGGAAAATTACTGATGGACGGGCAAACCCAGGCCAGGCTCGGGAATGAGCGTCGGAATGGGGCGGGAAAGTCGAGAATCCATGTATGATGGTGTCAACAGGCAGCGGGATCATTCCAGCCGATCCTTCGTCGTTCTCAGGCGGAATTGGCGCTCTTAGGGGCCAGGATGTTCCATACCCTGAGCCTCCATCCAACCAGAGGGGAATACTCCACGCAGGACTAGTTCTCCATTACGCTCGAATTCTTCATGTGTTGCGTCCACCCAGGTAAGCAGTGCTCAACAGAACGGACACCGTCGGAACGAGGCATACCCATTCCAGAGGTTCTGAGCTTCATTTTCCAGACCCAAATGTGACCAATACTCTCCCGACCCCCCCGGACTTCCCTTCCTCGAGTGTCCCGTTTCGAGCAAACCGCTATTTAATGAGCCTCTCGATGATTGGTTAGGGGGGTATACGCCTTGCTTCTGCGACGCTCCGTCCCATGTTTGCCTCTTATCGGTATTCATTTGGCCATCCCCTTGGACTTCGGCACCCCAAACGAGTCATCCTCTCCCAGGTCCTTAAAATCATGCTTGATCTGTCCCAGATGGGAGACATCAACCGCAAGAGAAATCGATCCACTCGGAATGGTAGTACATCCCCGATCACACCTGCAAAGGGCTTGGCAACTTCTCGAGGGCGGCGGGGGAGTCCAGTATCGACGGGAAGTTCTGATACGACGGATCGTTTGGATGTCCCACCAACACCTTCAGGGCTGGGGTGGAGTGCTCAGAAGATCCGCTGGTGTACACTCGTCAAAGCGCTGCGCAAAGAGTCTCCTGGGGAAAATGAACGGCGAGTACAACCAAAGAACAGGGACATAGTTTAACAATTTCGCATATCTCCCGGCCACCTCCTGTGGCGCGCAGTCCCAAAGATCACCTAGTTCGACTCTAGTCTGCCCCACAGTCGGTCAGTTTTAAAGGACGGCCCAAGATAACCTAGAAATGAGTTACTTGGACCGAGACGGTCGACCAACTCTCCACTTCCTTGCATCCATTTCGTCAGCTACGACAGCGGAAGAGTCTACCTGCTTCGCGAATATTGTAGCAGTGGCTGGATGGACTACCGACGCTTGAATAGTGTATTCCACGTTCAACGCCACGCATACGCCTTCGGGTACTGTAGCCTATGTGTGGAGAGAAAAGGCGTCGACCCACGAACAAGCTCACCCCGGATTGAGAATGCTGAGGCAAACGTTACTACCAGAGTTCCCTATGCATCGTCTGTGGGGCTAGCGTTTCTGACCATGTCAAATACCGCAGAAAGCTGTCCGATGTGGTCCTATCCGATCCGACGAGCCATCCACGCGCGTGCTGGAGGACCATCTAACTGCTCGTCAGTCGATCTACTTCCACGGACCTCGCGCCCTCGGCCTTTTCATCTACCGACTCGTGTTGGAAGGCACGCGGAGTTCTCGTGAGGGTTTCTTACGCAAGCGGGAGCTCAGTACTACTCAGCTAGGCTTGGATGGGATCAGCGACCGTGGGCCTGATCAAGTCTTTCGGTATTTAGTGTGAACCCTGTGGAAAACAGGAAGTTGGGGTTGTCATGGATCTAAGCGACATTCAGGAAATTAAATGTATCGATTGCATCCGTAGAAAAACCCTAACGTGTTCGAGTTCTTCATGGAAGAGATCAGCGCATACATACATTGGGGTCGTACACTTAGCGCGGGCGTCCTCCTCGACATATTCAAAGATTGCGACCTTCACTGCAAGACCGAGATACCAGCCGGGATTCACAATGGATAGATATATATCCGGTCCCATGTATAGTTTCCAGCTTTAGAGATAGTAATTTAGTCATTTATTGTGCTAATATGCCCGGGAGACGTTCAAGGTATGCAGGGGTTACTGGCCCCACAACACCGACCTCCTCGTTCCACTCCTTGAATTCTTCAACAGCCCATCTCCACCGCTGACACATATGTAAGGACCGAGTCAGGGTTACCAAGGATGTTGCACTCACAAGATACCGGCGCAGTTCCTTGTCGTCTGAACGGACCTTTTTCCATTCCCCGTTCCCCATGCAGAAAATCCTGTACGAGTCTAAGGCATACTTACCGCTCCCGGGGTAATGGGAAATATGAGTCGGAGGGTATTCAATTACTGTGCTCTTCTTGAGAACCTTTGACTTGTAAAATAGTCGCGGGTCCGGGGGGTATTCCATGTACATCTTGGAAAGGGCTATCAATCGGTGCGCCCGGGTATTGGATAGCCCTAGATGATGAAG
The DNA here is from genome assembly GCA_003316405.1 of Thelephora aurantiotincta. Taxonomy (NCBI): domain Eukaryota; kingdom Fungi; phylum Basidiomycota; class Agaricomycetes; order Thelephorales; family Thelephoraceae; genus Thelephora; species Thelephora aurantiotincta. The sequence continues at coordinate 16,671 of QFEV01005884.1, forward strand.
AAGTGTTTCGAGTATCTCAAATTCGGCTGGGGGGACGACAGTGTTTTCAGTAGGATGACTCGAGCAAACGGAGTTTTGAGGCAACACCCACCATTTGCGAGGTCTGCCGGAGCGGGCCAGCGGTCAACTATGTACCAGAAGACCGGAAGGGCAACTTTCCCCGACGTCTTATTCAGGAGCATTACGGCGATTAGCAGCTTCCATGGATCGTCTTGGACCACTTCTGGGTAGGCAAGACTTCACGGTCAGTTGTTTATTAATTAGGTGGGAGAAGGGATACCCTGGACAAGTCTCGGTTTCGCAAGATATACCATGGTGTATAAGTTGGCAAATGTTCGAAACCCTCCTTCATCCCCATGGGACAAAAACGATCTCTCTGCCTCCTCCTCCCGAGCTGGATCTGGAGGAGGCGGGCCACGTCTAAGATCCTGGCTAGGGATAGAATCGACTGGAAAATACTTCGAGAGTGTGCCTGTTGGGACGGGAAGGCGATTCTTGCGTTTAGAATTAGGAGCTTTGGGCATCTACTGAGGACCCTCGTAGGTAAGTGGTGGAGAGGCGCATAAGAGCGCGATCGGGATCCGCGTCGTGGCATCACAGCAGTCCTCACCAGCTTCTTGAGTCCGTCCAAGGGCAGTCAAATTCAGAGCTACAAATACAAGGAGAGTATGTGCCTCAGGGCCGCTAGATTGGGTATCAATGTATAGTATACAACGCCATCGGACGAAATATACAAATATAATCAACAAGGCATCCCCGGTGGGATGCTTTAACGAGGAGTCGTCATCGGTGACGTGGATAGGGATGGATCGTTATATCGCGGGCTGCCGAGAGGTCGAGGCGATACAGGAAGGGTGGGTCGCAATAGCTTAGGTTCGTCCTTCAAGCTACTGACGTTAATATTCAGCCCGCGAGATGCCGCTATGCTCGAAGCCCTAGAGTTCTCCAAGTTCGAAGCAGTAGACTCTTCAACATCGTGACCACCGTCTGCAGTCTCAGCTCCATTCTCGTCTTGCATCGGCAAATCGTCCTCCCCGTCGGAATCTTCTGGCGGTGCTGTCCAAGCAGTGAGAAACGGTCAAGGATGCGGGATGTGGTCTTCACCTTTAAAGGACCGGCCACCCAGACCAAGCAACCTGTCCGCTGCAGCGTCCGAATAATGCCTACTGTTCCTTCTTGCAGGGGAGTCTTCGGACCCCTCTTCGTGCGTGTCAGCCTCGTCCACGTTGAACACTCGATTGAATTCTCCAAGCATCAAACTAAACACCCCAGCAGGGATTCCCAGCGTTGGGCTGAACACAATTCCAACATTTCGCATCGTCATCTTGTTTACGTTCGAGTTCTGGACAATGAGAATCAGGTGAGCAGTGAGTGCCCGAAGGAGTGAGTAATTTTCCAGAGGAAGTTGCGATATTAGGGAGGTCAACTCCTTTATTCTCTCCTGCGCATCGACGAAGTCTACAAGGGTTGCCGATGAGCTGTGCGCCCTCCACCAAACACCCCCACCACTCACCAATCACGGAGAGGAACCTCGTGTGGAGTTCACGAGTCAGAATGCTCGCAGGAAGTTCACGCATAAACGTCTTGAGCAATCCCGCGATGGCATGTGGATCCCAGTACTCATCAGAACCGAGTAGGTCAACATCTCCCTCTATAAACCGGTTTGCACAAAAGTTTGTTTCGGTAGTAAGTACGGAAGGTGCGAACGTACCCGAGTTGAAGCGGTCTTTCAGGTTCTTGATGACTGCTGAGCTACCACTCAGCCTGTAAATGCCCTCCTCTTGATCCGCCTTCTTCCCCTCCAAATATTGAATACACCTGAAAACGATGGCGGGTAGATTGGCAATCTGGGCGACCTCTAACGAGTCTTCTAATGTGGTTCCGAATACCACACGCAGAGGCTGAGGTTGAACAGGTACAGCATTTTTCTCTGGGGGTAGTGGTCCGCTAGTTAGGATGGCGTGGGTCCAATCAATTGGTGAAAGCAACATACCGTTAGGCCGTCCGAATCCCCAGAACATCTTCGACTTCGCTTTCTCCCTGCGGTCGCTACCGGGGGTCGACTGTTCGGTAGTGTCTTTTTCCTTGTCCTTTCCACTTGCCCCGAATTTATATCCTGGGGGGATTGGGGCCCCACCAATTGGACCGGAAATCTTGACCTTCCCATTGTGGTCGACTCTGGGTGTGTGGATATCAGGGGAGGTCGATCTGCCGTCGAGAGAAGCCTTCGGGATACTAGAGGACACTTTGATGGGTTGAACAGAACGTCTCTTATCTTTGTCCTTTTGTCGGTGGTATTCTGGGGATGAAGTTGGGTTACTGATCGGAGGATGGTGAGGCCGAGATGGTGTCCCTTTGAAATCGGAAGTATTTTCTTCGTGTCCCAGTGATGACTGTGACCGAGGAATAGAGAAAGCATGGCTATCACTGTCCAACGGCGAAGAGGACGGTAATGATGATGAAATGGGTGCCTCCAAAAGGCTATTTCCATCCTCCGGGAGTCCATGGGTTGGACGTCCAGCGTCATCCCGGGAGTACCCCCGTTGTTGAATAAGCGTCTGTTCGGAATATCCCACGGAGCTTGTGCTGGAACGGGGTTGCGCAGAGTCATGGCCACCTCCCAAAGCCACGGACGTCACAATTGGAGAAAGCCCATTAGCATAAATGGAGGAGGATGACTGCAGGGTTTGTTGGTCATCGTGGTAGCCACCGTTGACGTATCGAACCAGAACGTCCACCCAGCTATCGCGATCCGCATCACTCTCTGCACAGAGGACGTGTCGAGGGTTTGAAGAGTTTGATTGTGTCCTCTTTGCTTCGATGATCAGGAATGCGTGTCTGTACTCGTTATCTTCGTCAACACTTTGTGAGGGATTGGCACGCTGTTGTCGTCCAATCTGGGCTCCGGTTATCGTGATTGAGCCTAAATGCGCACCCCCCCTCTGAATGAACCCGTTAGAGCCGCGAACGCTACTCACTTCCGATAAGAAGTCCATACCGATTCATAGTATTCCAGCACGGAACCCTGTAGAACAAAATACCTCCGCTTCCAGCCACCAAAATTCTTTCCCCGCTTGGTCAGGTAACCCTCTTTGTATCCAGCTGATGCAACGGGTTGACGAGCACGAATTATGTCGGATGTGAAAAACGCGGCAACTTCATTTCGGTCCTTGATTGGAAGAGTAAGGATTATCTGAAGGTAGTTCTCCAATGCGACCTTTACGAATGGATAAAATGAGATTTACACAATTCCAGACGAATCCGTGGACTTGCCTTTCGTTGGTCCACCTTAGCGGGAGCATGATCTCGCCATAACTTGCTATCCGGCAAAGAAGGCATTTTCTTCCAAAGATTCCGGTTTGCCGACCGAATCTTCTGGTCCAACGAGATGAAATCCGAATACAGCTTCTCTATCTTCCAGGATTCCTTCCCCGATCCGGGGTCTACGACGACCACGAAGGATAGAACCTCTTTACCTCGGTCATTAGGGCGAATCGATGAATGCGAGACTTGCACCCTCGTCGTTGGAAAGTCCGAAACTAGGAGAGGAAGTTGTCGAAAATGAGGTTGGACAGGGGGCGGAGACTCGAAAGATGCCTTTTGCCTGCGTCGTAGCTTAGGCTGGGAATTATTACCAGGGCTATTGGACGATTGGAAGGAAGTCATGCTCGTGGCGGGGTCTACCTTCGCACTCGTACCGCTGGCTGTGTGTCCCGAGTGAGTGCTTGCTTGATCGGGCACAGTGGATCGAGAATAGACGCTGGGGGCGACTGGAGGGTGCAAAGTTGGCGGCATTGGAAATTCCTCCACGCTCCGGGAGGGTTTGTCTTCTTCCAACTCTCCGTCCGACAGAGAATTTTCACTACCAGTTCCGTCGTATTCATCGTCCTCGTTCGTGCTATCATCCATATCCAAAAACTCTCCTTCAGCACTGTCGGCTTGGGTTTCGTCATCCTTCATCTCCGACATAGATACTTGTGATGGGGACTCGGACCTGGTTTCAGCCGGTGTAGATGGAAAAGAAGAAACACTAGGGCTGGGAACCGCAGACTCTCCGATTGTGGCCATATAACGTTTCGCTTCCTCAGGCAGAGAGACCCTAGACTCTCGAGAAAGTGCGGAGGTTCGCGTAGGGTCCCCATTTTGTAGGGGTGGGTATGTGGGTTGTAGAAGGTCGCTAGATGATGTAGGGGGTATACTGAGAGATGAGTTGGGAGGTGTGGACATAAAATGTGATGAGATAACGGTCGTGAATGCCTGGGTTGACGTGGGTGTGGGAGAGACGATAGACGGCACAGAAGAGAGAGTAGGAGCAGTACCAGAAGGTTGAGGCCCATTATAGGGTTGAGTGTTAAGATGTAGAGTTTCCGGGGCTGCAGAGGGTCCCAGAGAATCAGCGCGGGCGGCGACGGTTGGACGAGGAGGGTCGTTAGGTGATGGGATTTGGTGGGTTCGTGGCACTGTGAAAAGGAACTATGAGGCATTATTCACCAGACTACTGGGTGGAAACGCATACTGGAGTCCTCAGACTGATGTCTGGCCACAGTCTGCCTTGGATCTTCTGGAGTCACCCTGGGCTGGACGTCCGACCTTAAACCGGAATGCGACGAAAAGGACTTGAGTGCATTGTTGGAATGGTTCCCCTTGCTCGATTTCTGCTTCCTGAGAATCCTGTCCGGATTTTCGCCAAGCGAAGTCAATCTCGCTTTGAAGGTATCCCTCTCTGACCGAACTCTCTCTAGCTCCTTCAAGATTTGGCTATAACCTGACCGTTGCTTCTCTACAAGTTTCCAGAGCTGGGAATTTTGAGAAGACAACACGTTTCTCTCCGAGATAACCTGCTCGAGAGCGGCCATCGGGGGATTCGGTGTTGAGGTGTACGAGGAGAGAATGCCAGCAAGGGTGAGAGCAGCGCCGCCGCCGTCTCCACCTCCGCCCGTCGACACCGGCGCGGCACCAGAAGATTTTTGGACGTCTGGACCGCTAGGCATGACGTGGAAAGGAGTGTTGGGAACGACCCCAGGTCAAACGGGGGGGAGAAAGTGAGAGATGATTTGAAACGCGAGATCGCCAAAAGTGCCACTGTACTGCATCCGCACAGAATTTACTCTCTTCTACTCTACTTTTATTTTTACATTCATGCCTTGTGTGCGAGGTCCACGAAGACGGCGGCCTCGGCTCCCTTTGGACCTTAATCGTCTGGAGCTCCATAGAACAAACAGAACACCTTCTGCAATGGCAACAACAAAGACGAAGCCAAGGGAAAACAACGCCCGCTGCAGATTCGAGGATGACATCAACTGGTAGAATACGTTGAGTAGAGCAACTAAATACTTACCCACTCGTTTCGCCAGCCAGCCACGCCGGTAGCATACCACACCGCAGCCCCGGAACCACCGACGCTCAGGAGTGCGTTGATCAAGGTGACCACCGCTTTCCGGTCGTTGATTTCCCGCCGTGTGTCTGCCAGTGGGTCATCTGTTTTAGCCTTTTGAGGTGGAAATTTACGCTCAGGCGATGTGGTCAATCCTGCGAGGAGTGAAACCATCTCGTATGAGCGGGGGTCTAGCGAATTCGCCGACAATTCAGCTGCGCCCTGCTCCGTCCTGGTCCATTTTGAGATTGAGCAGAGAAGAGAGTAAGGGATGGTTTGAATGGACGCCGCCGTCGGGTCTGACGGTGCCACGGTCGTTGACGATGACGATGACGGGGAGGGTGGCAATGACGGGATAGAAGCGACAAGGTAGGGAGGGAGAATTAGCTTGAGTGGCTCGAGTCTATCAGCCAAATCGCTGGTGAAGGAGATATTCACACCGACGTTGGAACCGTCGGCGACGACCATGACTTCGACTCGCACCGCGGCCACTCCCGAGTCCAACCTGAACAACCTCTTCTGTTCTATAACGCCCGATACAGCGAAACAGGTCCTTGACGAGATCGCCGACGACCTCGGGAAGGATATTCATGCCAGGCAACGTGTGGGACAAGCGAGTCCCTCTGTCTGGCCGGGGCTCAATAATCTCTGGAAGACCCTCGATACAGAAAATCCCTCTAACCGAGACCTGATCGCAAGTCTCGCAAAGTTCACCCGTAACCTCGTCGCCGCTGTGCCAGAGAACCAGATAAAGGCCTTGTACGTTCTTGATCTCCACCATCTCGTTCGTTGGTCAACCTTGCGCTTGAGTAGCGAGAACGAGCCGTTGATCAGGGATATCCTCTTCGTGTCCACATCCTACCACACCATCAAAGATGAATCGAGTACGCCCACTCCACCGCCCCCCCCCCTCGGCTCATTGACGCGTTCATAGGTTATAGGACGACTATTCTTCTCATCCAATCAATATCAAATATGGTAACGGGCAACGAGGCCCTTCTCACACGGTTCTGGGACAGCTGGATGAACGTTCCTGAAAATTCTTCCATCATCTTGTGCGTAAGAACAGAACCGAGAACCCAGACTAGACTTGACCGTCAGTCAGACGCTTGCTGGGTTCCCCTGACACGCGTACTATCTTGTCTGCTCTGGTCCTGATCTTAAATTGTGTCCATGGAAGCTTTCAAAGATCGTACGTCTGAGAGTTCATGTGACACTTCCAACCGCAACGAACCCCCCCGCACCCCACAGAACGCTTTTTACCACAACTCCGCTTGGTCTACGGATCATCGTGACTATCCTTGACCGCATGGTGTCGTTACACGATGTGGAGGAACTCAGCGATGGGGGACAGGCCTTTGAGATAGGGTATCGCCATTGTTGGAGGTGTGACCCAAATGCTCATCCCTCTGCAGATACAGCATCTTCTCTAAACTAATAAACTTCGGCCTCTTGCCAGATTTATACACCCACATATCCATGTAGGGAATGTTAATCTTCCCTTTTGCACAATTGGTCTGACCTGTTGTTCGTCCCAGGGAGGATGAGATTATTACCCCTCATCAAACTGTCTTACTGAAACTCTTGGATTCCTACCTCCAGACGGCGGACCTCACAGTCGAGGCGTGCCAACAACTTTGCCCGGTGATTGCCTCGACATTTTTTGACTTGGGAGAGTACAGTATTAGTGCTATCGACAGGGCCGTACCAAACGTTTCGTCACCTGCATCCGCAGCGCCTTCGCTCTCCTCTTCCTTAGGTACGGGTTCATCTACGCCACCCATCCCAACGCCCCCAGAGCCATCCTCCGGTCACATCTATTCGGCACCAGCGCAAACGCCTGAGGCTCCACTCACCACTGGGGAACTGGACATGCTCCTGCCCAGCGTTTGCGAGGCGCTCGTTCTCGTGACGCAGTGCCTCATCACTTTCACCTTGACTTCCGAGGACGAAGAATTCGATTTCCCACCTGGGGACAATCCCAAGGATTTCCTGAATGCTGCCACGGTTGAAGAAGGCGCCGGCACGCCAGAAGTTATCATCAGTCCGTCCCAGCTCTGTGCTCCGGGCCGTGCAAAGAGCTAACGATTATTTCGCAAGACCTCCTGCAAAGGTTTGACAGATTTTTGCCCAGGGTGGTGTTCGGAAGGCCCGTGGATCCATCGACCCTTCCGCTGCCCGCAGGGATCAGCCACCAATCTTATCCAGCATCCACCAAGACCTCCCCCGGAAATGAGCCGGCTGGAGAGGATGGCGTCCCAGCAAAGGCTGGGTTTAGTTACGTAAAGAGAGACCTGGTGCGTTTATTGGGAATCCTATGTGCAGGGGAAAAGGGTGTTCAAGACCGGATCCGAGTCTGTGGTGGTATACCAGTTGTTATGAATTTGTGCGTAGTGGATGAGAGGAATCCCTGTGAGTTTCTCCAACTTTACATACATGGCACCGATCTCCGATGGTCTCTTGGTCGAGACCAAATCTTGCTGTGCTTCGCATCTTTTCACCCGATCCCCCGAGTCTCGTGTCCCTCACATGACATTTACACCCTCTGATCGGTTTTCAGACCTTCGAGAACACGCGATATTTACCCTCCGCAACCTTCTGGAAGACAACGTAGAAAATCAGAATCTGGTCGATCAAATTCGCCCACTGCCACGACCACAATCGTGATCCACCGGAGGGACAGTCACTTTCCTCGAGTCTCTTGAGGTCACATCGACGACAACCGTGGATATGTATATTATGCACGTAAATACGATATGAAAACAATCACTCGTCCTCGTCAAGGTCTACCGCAAGCCGACGTCTTTTGCCACCTGCCTTCCGCACTTGGTGTTCATCGTCCTCGTTTGGCTCCTCGCTCTCCACGTCCATTTCCTCCGGTTCTGGATGATGGTCTTCGTCTTCCGCGTCACCCTTCCCCCTTTTGCGCTCAGCCTCCTCCTGTTGCTCGATCTTAGCGTCCAGTTTGTCCAGGTCGTCCTCGTCGCTCTGTCCTCTATCCAACATCTTTCTTTTTGATCTCTTCCCAGATTCGGAATCGCCATCATCGGAGGGAGAATCAGACACGACGAAGTCGTCCGTTTGGTATTCGCTTCCCTTTCTGATGTCACCGCTTGATCGAGCGCCTCCTTTGCGCCCAGCTCGGCGTCCAGTACCGCCATCGAGATCTTGATCTTCGTCCGATTCACCACCATACACCTCGTAGCCTGCCTCCTCTTCATCATCGGACCAGACGCCATGCTTTCGTGAGTAAGATTTCCTCTTGGTCCTGGGATGTCCAAAGCCATCGTCCTCGGTTTTTTGTCGCCTGGGCTTAGATTTTGAGGTCTGCTTCATCAACTCCATCTTCTCCTTCTCCGGGTCTTGGGTGGGATCCGGAGCCATCCTCAACCTGGCAACCTTGTTGTGTTTCTGTCCGACAGCTCGGACCAGCATCCTGTGCGTCTCGCTTTGCATGCCTGTGGGTCGCAGCTGCATATAGCCGGTAATGAGAGCCTCGCTTTGAAGAATTTCGGCGCGTTTGTGTTGGGCGACAAGATAGGTAAGACCCTGGTTTTTAGTTGTGGACGGCTGTGAGCGTTGTGAGGGTTCTGCCTGAGATTGGGATGGTTGACTTGCACCTATTGTTGGATGAGAATCGGCGGGAGACGTATACGATTGCTGGGAAATGTCAAACAGCTCTTTTCCCAGGAGAAGACTGAGTGACCCATCAGACCAACGGACGATACGACTATTGGATTGACGTTGCTAGTATTTGCAATAGAAAAACATGAAAAAGTGAGAATTGGCGTGAGAGGGGGGAAACTTACATAGTTCCCATCCTCGTCCTTTACCCACCTCCAACGCAGGGTGTTTTCGACCTTTAGCTTGATGCTCATCGAAGATTCACGGCTGTTCTCTGTTCCGGGGAGTTCTTCGTCCTCCTGGTCCGGACCAACGTAAGTGTCGGGATGAAAAGGCTTGGAATCCACTTTGACGAAGTTGGGCATCCTAATAATCCAACTCTAGGGCATGTAAGCGGAAACCTAACAAGAAAACTAGGAGAGGTGCACACCTGACCATCCGAACCCCCTGGGGAAGGAATATTTGGAAGCAACGCTGCGGCCTCGGTCCGTTGTTCTAACAGCGCGTGGCCGTTGTCCTGATCTGGTTCTTCATCCTCCTCCGCGTATTCCATCGCCTCTCTATGGCGTTGTTCTATATCAGAAATCGCGTCTGCTTGCCCGCCGTCCGACGGAGACGCGTTTCTGTGAGAGAGTTCCCACGTACTGAGGATGAATAGGTTACAACGTGGAGCAGAAGGCGAAATGGAATACCTTTCTGTCTGATCAACTGCCCCATCTTCGTCAAACAAGTCGTCCATCTCCTCGTCTTGGTCGACCGGGGGAGGGTGTTCGACATCTTGGGCCAGGTATGAATTTTCTAGGAGAGCATTCCCGGAGATGTGCGGGTTGAGGGCATCTGCGAGAGACATAGATATATGCTCGTTTGAGGATGGAGGGAAGGGTGAACACGTGATCCGCACCGCCAAAACCATCATGATTGCCACCGCGCGCGATTCTCGGACATCATCATCCCCAGCGTCCAAGCCCGTGTTCCTCTCGCTGGTACTTATCCTCATCTACATCCCCGGTTCATGTCAGGAGGAC
>QFEV01005888.1:0-20290 GCA_003316405.1 Thelephora aurantiotincta
GCACGCGGCACTGTGACTTCCCCGAGACCAATTGACGCGTCGATCGGAAGACGGACGAGTGTATCCGACTGTGGGAAAATCCCTTTATCCCTCCCTCGTGGGTCTCTCCCATCTCTTGAGGCACTTCGGTGCACCGTCTCCCGCAAACGACGTGGGAGGGAGGGGCAACACTTGCGGATACACGTCGCGCGACAACTGAGTCGGAGTTTCTTCTGCGAAGAACGGATCGCGCGTCTGACCATTGTTCGGCTGTTTCTTTAATAGCCTATTGCTCCCGATAGTGTTTGCCTCCGTTCCGTGAACCCCAAATCGAGCGCCACTGAGATATCAATGCATCCCCTCGGCCGCCGCAAGCATGGGATACTGATCATCTCGCATGGAAGTGTATTGTTTCCCCTGAGTATCAATGTCCTCCGCGCGCTGAGGCACTGGCAGAAGCTATCGGTGGACGGTGATCCGGTTCCAGCAGACCACACATGCACGTCTACGCACGCAAAATACACGTTACAGTAGGATAAATCATGAGATAAGTGCAGAGAACCAGCCATCTTTTGAGAGCGCCGTTTCCCATTGACACAAGACAGCTGTTGATCTTCCGCCATTTCGACGAGTAATACGATCTTGTTCCATGGTCTGGTCGATAACCGCACAACACTCCTGAGATGGATGATCAGAAGGACTTAAACCGAGGCTGATCGATGAAACTTACAATCACCCACAGCTGCGCCATCCTATCGTACGCCATTGGGGGTCCACGAATACACCGGATGAGTTGCCGACGAATGTCGCCCAAAACCTCCAGCCCAATCGAGGGACCGGTGTGAGCTTTTGCGTGGAGAAGGAATAGATGAAGTGCTCGACAGTGCACCGTTGACACTTGATTTGCATAAGCCAGGTTGGCGATGATACTGTCGTGCACCGTCGATAGAGGGAGCAGGTCCAGCGAAAACAGGTCCCCGGCAAAGGCAACCACGTTGATCATTTCCTCCTCGACTGTACCTAGTCCATTGAGTCCGCCGAGGTGCCACAAATTAACCTGAGCTGTGATTAGCTCAAAGAACATATTACGGGGAGCGAGGGTAGGTACCTTGAAGTAATGTCTGTTAAACACCTTCATTACCTCCCCAATCAAACAGTCCCTGAACGAAGTACCTGCGTCGTGTGAACTTGATTGGAGCTCGTCAAAGATCTCGTGGGCTATAAGCGCGCACGATCTCGAGTATTCGACCTTTCGATAACCGGCTTTTGCAAGGGTCTCTGCCACGGTACGTATTGACGACTCAGCATCTGCGGGTTTCCCCACAATGTCTCGCATGAGGTTCATAGCCTCGGCGTGTAATGTGCCAGGGTAGGGAGTTCGCAACGCCTTCTCCATTCGGAAGAAATAAACTTGGAGCTTCGGGTCTTTCACCTGTAATGGCAGGTGATCCTCATCAACGTGCCGGCCCACAGAGACACCTGAACTCGAGCCTGCATCACTTGTATCAGAGGAGGTGAGGGATTCCGTTGCGGAGTCCGGGAGCCCAGGGATGAGGGGAGGTTGAGAAGAAACCCTGGTGCGGCTCATCATTGTCCCCTGGGATATCGTGTAGTAGAGGAAACCAGATGAGTGGTCTCGGGTGATTCGTGCGGGGAGCGCGCTGGCGTCTTGTTCCATCGAGTTCAGAGTCGAAGTCGTTTTGGGTTAATGGTGGGGATTGAATAGCGAGACAGCAGGACATCCGGTCGCGTTTTAAGGACAGGACGAGGACGTCAATGCGTCGAGTGGCAAATGAATTGTGGCTTTGTCCTCAGAGTCGGCACGGCTACCGCTTGGACGTAGAATGGCTAGACCGTGGCCTTCCCGTGCCGGCAAGTACGTGTCTGCCCGATGCTGACATCCTTGTTGTGTTGCGGTGGACATACATAGCGAAGCGGTCAAGGTCAATGACCGGAGGCTGCACATCAAAGGCGGTGTGATGGAAGCGGGACTGGGTTGGGCCAAAGCTGTTTCCCACGCCCCCGACACAACACCAATCGACGAGCCCATTGACGGCGACGACACCCTCAATCATAATGGTAAGTCCAAGTAACCTGTTTTGCCCCGTATCCATGTGTGCGCGAACCATTTGGTGGTCCAAAACCGCACCGAGAGATGTGGATTTTGGATGGATTCCCTTGACCTGCTTTGGATGACACGGGACAATCAACTGACTGACCTTGAATCTTTCTTCCAGTCTGATTCAAACTTCAAGAGATTCGTCGAGGTCGGACGAGGTGTGCCGCTTATGCTGCGTCTCGTAGATCTCTGCAGGGGTAATTTACCGTGATGTCCAACCATTTAGTCGTCCTCCTCCGATCTGGACCCCATGCTGGCAAGATTGCCGTTATCGCTGAGATTATTGACCACAACCGGGTGCGTAGCAAACATTCTTAGGGTGTGGTCCCGTTCTGAACTTTCCATAGGCCATCGTTGATGGACCTGCTGCCGGTGTCCCTCGGCATGCTTTCCCCTACCGACACCTGACCCTCACACCGTTCCGTCTGCCAAAACTTCCCCGTGGTGCCGGTTCCGGAACGGTCCTCAAGCAACTGACAAGCGAAGGCATCGTTGAGAAGTGGAACAAGTCGGCATGGGCGACCAAGAGGGCTGCCATCGAGAAGCGGAAGTCACTGAACGACTTTGAGAGGTTCAAGATTTTTGTGACCAAGAAGGCCAGGCGAGATGTTGTGAGGAAGAGTGTCAAAGCGGCGAAGAAGGCATAGGTTTTTTTTTCTTCGTTGATTGGGGGTAGAAAACGTTTTCGAAGTCCATGGACACATTTTTTGTTCGTGAGGCTTTCTGTATTCCACCATGCATTTCGACCTGCGGTGAGAACGCGAACTGGTCGGTCTCTGTATAAATCACTCGGGAGGGTGATCGACGTCGGTTGATGCAGCCCGGCCATGAAGCCGCTGAGGCGAAACAACCCGTCCCCAGATGGGTTCCGGTGGTCCTCGTAAGTCTTTTGTGTCCAACATCCTCCCCAGTGCCTCAGTACGTCTGTGATAGCTGGGAATCTCCACCGTTACTTTGAGCGTCCCCATCGTTTTGCTCAGGCGTCAGCGGGCAGCACAGGCTTTGACCAAGGCCCCTCCACCTAGGCGGAGAGTTGGACCCTCACCGATTCCACGTCCAAGTCCCTCGATTGCCGTTCCCGCTCCTGCCAGTACCAAGCCAACCCAGATACCGAGAACTCGGACTCGTGAAGCAGAAACGTTCGCGGACCCAAGTTTCAACGGCGCGCTGTACTCAACTAAAGCGTTTGGGATCGCTACCGCTTTAGTCGCCTTGGGTGCATTTGTCGGTGTTTGGGCTGTTCAGACTTCACTCGGAGTGCAAAGCGTTCGTGCAATATTCTGCTGTTCAATTGTCCCCGTGACGTCCGATGCTCAATCCTTCCGATCAGACCGAGGAATTCGCGGCGAGAATGAGGCAGGTACTGACGGAGAAAATGCCGAAGTTGTCTTCCCGCATACATCGACCGCCAGAGAGTGAAGACGACGATGGGACTAGTCAGCAGGCTCGGACAATTTTGAACGCCGTCTCTCCTGCTGTTTGGAAGTGGGAAGATGCTGAAAAGAGGTTGAAGGCTGCCTACGACAAAGACGGGTTCTCTGGGTGGGCCGAGACAGCGCTGAAAGAGTTGGAGGCTGAAGGGGAACTGGAACGTCTGAGGGGGGAAGCGCTCTTGAAAGATAATAAACCCATTTAGACCGACAGACTCGTGTATCTCTCACGAATCGTACTGCTCACTGCTAACTTCTCCCTGTCGTCCCATCGATCGCGTAGCATTGCTGCCACAGGCAGGTTCGAAAGACTCATGTTCTCCCCCTAGGCCACAGGAGATTTGTTTCCGGTCCTGCCACCACCTCAACAGATGCACAACGCGAGCCATTGCTTTCCGCACGACCCAGAGACGACTCTATGAGCAGACATGGACAACTGACACCAGGTATTTCCCCGATGGTGGTCCGTGTGAATTCTCCTCCTGACTGTTCTGGGGTGTCGGGCTTCGAGCTCAAAGGGGACGTTGAAGTGCCTGACAATCTGCAGTGGTCGAAGCTTTGGGAGGGGAGCGGAAATGGCGCAACTGCGTTCGTGACGGGGCCCTACAACGCGATCTGGTGAGCAACTTGTCATTCTCATGGAGTTCTTCACGACATTGACATGGGAAAACCACCAGGTGTTTTACAGGTTACAGTGACGCCAACTACGTCCTGTCCGAAATCCGCGATCCCGTTCGTACGATCAAGCGCGCAGATCCGATTGCCCTCGTCTTCATCACTGTCACATATCTATTGGTCAACGTCGCATATTTTGGTGCGGTATCGAAGAATGACATCCCGGACAGTGGCCGGATTACTGCGTGAACTCATACCTCGCTCTGATCCGTGTCAGAATATCGGAGTAACATGGGATGTTAGAGCGCTCTTCTTCGGAAACATCTTCGGTCAAGGCACAGAAAGAGTATGTACGCTTTTCTGTTGAAACCTTATCGTCCAAGCTGCGGCGTACCAATATCCGCAGTTACTCGGCTTCATGATCGCGTTATCCGCTCGGGGGAATAACCTGGCTGCCTTGTTCACTCATGGAAGACTCACCCAAGAACTGGGTCGTGAAGGGATCCTTCCGTGGTCGTCGTTCTTTGCGAGCGGTCGGCCATTCAATACCCCAATGGCCGGATTCTTCGTCTAATGGCTCGTAAGCTCTATATATGTCTTGCTTCCTCCGCCCAGAGATGCCTATCTTTTCGTCTTGAATTGCATGTGGATCCTTCCTCGGTCTTGTGGCCTAACAAAACGATCACTGATCTTCCCCCCAGTGTCATCCTATCCCCTCTCGTTGATCAATATGTCCATCGCTGCGGGGCTTCTATACATCCATTGACATCCCAAGGCGAAGTCTGTCCTTGGTTGGAATCCACCATTCCGCGCGCATCCGGCGGCGATCTGGTTCTTCTTTGGGTCAAATGTCTTCTTGGTCGTTGTTCCGTTTATTCCGCCTGCGCTTGGGTACCAAGTCTCTGAACGTATACCGTATTATGTGAGTGGCCTCCTTGGTTCATTGACTGGAGCCTACGCATCAAGAACTTGATGACCGATCGCTTTGTCTCCTATAGTCGTACTGCGTAGTAGGGCTAGCGATTGGGTTTTTGGGTTCTGTGTATTGATACATAAAAGTAGTTTATCTGCCCCGTCGAGGAGGATGGGATCAGTCGTAGAGTCTTTAGGCAAGTGCCGTTGTAATTCGACCGTCGTCGCCACTACAATCTATGAATGTGGACCGCAACGCAGGTATGTAAAGCGTAAGGCTCGACACTGGCAGGTTCAAGATGTAACAGAACCGAAGTGATCTCATAACACGACGTAGCTAGTATATAAGGCCAGTGTCTTAGTACTGTAGCTACAGGGAACAGGCTCAACAGAATTTTGTCACCTTTCTCTCGAGCCCAACGAAAGTCGTGGCGCGACGACCACCTACCGAGCTCGATCCCTCGACGACCGGCCGGCCGAAACCGATCGTCTGATATCCGATAAGCCCGGCGCCGCCTCACATCGAAAGCCCCAAGTGAATACGCATATAATAACACTGGATGTCCGCTTGTTCCATCGCACTTTGTGATGACATCAGTGGGGTCGAGCTTGAGGCCTGAGAGTCGGTCCCAAGCAGTCGAAGCTCAAAATCGCGATTGAGTTTTTTTCTCACCCGATTCGTGCCGCGTGGATCGGGTTTAAATAGACAGAATGGGTGGTGCTCGTGCTTGGAATGAGCATGAGTTTATTTGACGAGACGGGGTACAAGCCTCTGGAGCGCGTCGGTGTGTTTCTGTGAGAGGTCTCCCAGTGAAACCAGTCCGAAGCCCTTCCAAGTGTCCGGAACGGGCTGTCGTTCCACCGTCGAGACGCGTATGCCACTTCCACACAATCGCATAAAACCGGATCCTAATGCTCTCGATAACTAAGATTGTGACGGTCGCGAATTATGCTTACGTCCCGGGTTCTGCCGCTTGCCTGCCCTATCGCTTGTATGCCAAACCTCGATGTAAACGTAACATCGTATCATCAGCGCCGCCAACAGGAGGACGCTCTCCTCCGGGCCACAGGATAATTCCCCATCCTTTTCTTCGCCGATGTCAATCCATGCCACGATATCACCGGACGGAGAACATGAGCCGTTGCTGCCTGCACGATCTAGGGACGACTCCGTGAGCAGGCATGGGCGGCAGATACCAGGTATTATACCGTGGGCGGTCATTCACGCCGATTCTCCTGTTGACTGTTCGTGGAAGCGGTGCCCAGCAAGCTCACCGGAGAGGCTTTTGACAACGTTCCCGTGGGCAAGAGGAAACTCGGTAGGTCATGGATCCTTGCTCAACTTCGTTAGTCATTGTCATGGCTGCGGTTCAGGACCAATCAGCGCCATTTTCCTCATCTTTAACGGAATGATCGGTGCTGGGTAAGTGTTTATACTTTCTCTTCATCCCATCCAGGGGTGTTGATATGAAGGTCAATAGGATCTTTGCCACTCCGAGCGTTATATTGAGGTCTGCTGGGAGCGTCGGCATGACATTGGCCATGTGGGTACTAGGTGCTATCGTCGCCTCCTCCGGTTCTGCTGTCTACATAGAATACGGAACCGTGAGTATGGTGTCACCTTTCGAACCGTTGGGGTGTTGACACAGGGTGTAAGACCCTACCTCGGAACGGAGGATCAAAGAACTATCTGGAATGCGTCTACACACGTCCTAGGTTTATGGTGACGTGTGTCTACGCGATGTATGGGTTATTTATCGTGAGCCATCGCCATCTTTAGACTATCGCCCCGGTTTTCTCACCAGTGATCAGGGACATGGATCTGCCAATGCGGTCGTTTTTGGCAAATGTGGGTATCCCAGTGTCTCGACAACACCTGTCCCAATTGTTTCTAGATCTGTTACACGGACTTGGCGTAGAGGCAACTACACTCAATACTCGTGTTGTCGCTTTCGGATGCGTGACCGTGTCGTTTATCACGCACAGTTGCTTCATGACTGCGGGCCTGAGACTTCAGAACGCCCTGGGTTTTTTCAAGCTCTTGGCCTTGCTATCGACCGTCTCCATAGGGATGGCGCACTTGGCCGGAGTGTCAGGTTTTGAGCTCAAAGGAGACGTCGAAGTGCCTGACAACCTGCGATGGTCGAAACTTTGGGAAGGGAGCGGAAATGGCGCAACTGCGTTCGTGACGGGGCTCTACA
This sequence comes from Thelephora aurantiotincta, assembly GCA_003316405.1. Classification (NCBI taxonomy): domain Eukaryota; kingdom Fungi; phylum Basidiomycota; class Agaricomycetes; order Thelephorales; family Thelephoraceae; genus Thelephora; species Thelephora aurantiotincta. The sequence goes on from QFEV01005888.1 coordinate 7,257, forward strand.
ACGTGATCTGGTGAGCAACCTGTCTCCCTCACGGAGTTCTACACGATGTTGACGTAAGGGAAACGTCAGGTGTTTCTCAGGTTACAGCGACGCCAACTACGTCCTGTCCGAAATCCGCGATCCCGTTCGTACGATCAAACGCGTGGCTCCAATTGCCCTTGCCTTCGTCACCGTCGCATATCTGTTGGCCAACGTCGCGTATTTTGGTGCGGTATCGAAGAATGACATCTTGAACAGCGGCCAAATTACTGCGTGAGCTCGTAACTCGTTTTGATCCGTGTCAAAGTATCGGGGTAACCTGGGATGTTAGAGCGCTCTTCTTCAGAAACATCTTCGGTCAAGGTACAGAAAGGGTAAGTGTTTCTGAAACGTTATCGGAGCCCGAGCCATGGACAACCAATATCTATAGTTACTCAGCCTCGCTATCGCATTGTCCGCCTGGGGGAGCAATTTGTCTACTATGTTTGGCTATGGAAGGGTCATTCAAGAACTGGGTCGTGAAGGGATCCTTCCGTGGTCATCATTCTTCGCGAGCGATCGGCCGTTCAACACTCCGATGGCAGGATTATTCGTTCAATGGCTCGCAAACTCTGTGTGTGTCTTGCTTCCTCCTCCTGGGGATGCGTATCTTTTCACCCTGAGTCGTACGTGGACCTTTTCCCTAGTACTGTGGCCTACCAAATCAATCAATGACCTTCTGTCCAGTGTCATCCTATCCCCTCTCGTTGACAAACATGTCCATCGCTGCGGGGCTTTTATATATCCACTGGCGTCACAAGGCGGTATCCAACTTGGGTTGGAATCCACCATTTCGCGCATACAAGATGGCAATCTGGTTCTTCCTCGTATCAAATGTCTTCTTGGTCACCGTTCCGTTTATCCCACCTGTGCCTGGGTATCAGGTCTACGAGCGCATACCGTATTACGTGAGTAAGCTCCTTTGCTCGTTTCTGTGTATTCAGAACTTAATGACTGGTCGCTTTGCCCCCTGGAGTTGCACTGCATAGTGGGGCTAGCGATTGGATTTTTGGGCGCTGTGTATTGGTACATAAAGGTAGTTTATCTGCCCCGCCGGGGAGGATATAGGCTGGAGGTGGAGGAGGTGGAAAAGGACGGGATGAGTCGTAGAGTCTTCAGACGAGTGCCGTTGACATCATCATGATCATCTCGGTCTGGCGTGTGAACGGAGATTGCCGCAAGGATACATAAGCCAGGTTTATCTCCCAAAAATCTTTTCAGATCTCTTCATCTCCCACCTCTTTACAGCTGACACAGAATGTCTAACGTCTTCGTACGTACTAACACCTCGTTGAGCGGGCGAGGCGAGACTTCTGATATCCCGATCTTGCGATTGGTATCCCGTGCCTGATGCAATACCAGTTCGATATTACCGTCAACGACCAACCTGCCGGTCGCATCGTCTTCAGGCTTTTTGACGACGTCGTTCCCAAGACTGCAAAAAACTTCCGTGAACTTGCTACCGGCCAGCACGGATTTGGATATAAAGGAAGCTCTTTCCACCGTATCATCCCCAAGTTCATGTTGCAGGGTGGTGACTTCACCAAGGGTAAGTTAGATTGATCCCCTCTCTTCTTATCTGTGCAAGGGCGCGGGGTCGGAGAACTTATTTTGTTGCTTATTAGGCAATGGAACTGGTGGGAAGTCCATCTACGGCGAGAAGTTTGCCGGTGCGTTGGCAGATCGCTCGCAAAGATTATACGTGGGCGTGTCTGGTTCTGACCATCTTCTAAATCGGTTCTCCTATCCAGACGAGAACTTCCAAGCAAAGCACACCAAGCCTGGTCTCCTCTCCATGGCCAACGCTGGAAAGAACACTAATGGATCCCAATTCTTCATCACCACTGGTGCGTTTCTCACTCCCCCAAACCTGCGTCCCGGGAAAAACGTTCGATCCTGATATTCCACGAATGTTTCCAGTCGTTACATCGTGGCTCGATGGTGCTCACGTCGTCTTCGGTAAGTCGGCTTTACTCCGATACGAGCGTTGCTATGGTTATCATTGACCATATTCCGTTCCTTCTGACTGTAGGTGAGGTCGTCGATGGCATGGACGTTGTCAAAGCGATAGAGGCGAGGGGATCTGCTTCCGGTACTCCCAACGGGAAGATCACCATCGCCAACTGCGGTGCTATCTAATCGTAGGCATCGTTTTGAGCTGCACGGGATTAAATATAGGCCGTGCCGCAATCGTCTGGAGGAAGGAAAAAATTACGGAACAAGAATATGTACAGTATCGGTCGTTTGTCGTAACAGAGCCTGTAGTGTCCTTGAACTTGCCTGGACGTGCAATCGGTGGCTTTCCCGCGGAGACACTCTAGGAAAGGCTTAGCCTTTAGCTAACACGGTTTGTGCAAAGGGCCCTTGGGGGAACCGATGATCCAGTTTCGTCGACCTCTCCGGAGTCGGACGGTTGCACTAACGCTCTGAGATTCCAGAGTGGCCCTGGCTCTAAAAAGATGACCGTACTTTTGGCATGTGACATGCCCCTGGCGTCGAGCGACGGGCGCGGACCCGTGGCAGGGGGGAAGAGGAGGCCGAATCTTGGACTGTCTTTGAGGGCTCCAGCCAGGTCCTGGGAGACCATGGAATATGGCCAGACCCATGTCACATCCAATGAAGGGCGTATAGTTCGCGCGCGGTGCACTGTAAAAACGGCAGCGACTCGAATTCACTGAAATCTACTCGTGTCCCCTTTCAGGTGGGCGCATATTTTCAGCGTCCCACGCTCACTGAATTTTCCAGTTCAATTCGGTCGTTTTTTGACTGAACTCGTGATTCGAGTCGACCCCAACTGAGTTTCAGTCGCTATGGTTTTTATGGTGATGGTTTCGCCCCGCCGACCATTCACGTCATCCATAGACCCGTACGGTGGTGTAAACGAGTGTATTATATGAAAGGATTGGACGACTGAGATCAGAAGGACAGTCTCGGAGATAAGAAAAGGTGTTTAACGAGGAAAAGGGGTAAGAGAACAAGGGATCATATGTCCGTTTGCGTAATAAGGGTGCTCAGCTCCGGCAGAAATACTTAGCCCACAGAACGTCCGCTTTCGCTCGGAAAGAAATCATACGGTCATGACTCCGACAACGATGGCTGCGAACGCGCCGAGTACGCTCAGCGCGTTCTTGGATCCTCCGTTCTTACCGCTGGTGGAACTTGAAGGTTTCGAGCCGCTGGAAGTGCTGCTCGGGGTTCCAGAGTGGGAGCTTCCGGAAGTGGGGGTAGAAGAAGGATCCGGGTAGGCTGCTCCAACGGACTTGATTTCGAAGGTTTCAGAAGTAGTATAAACCTATAACGGAGATATCACGTGGCGGCGACGGAACAAAAATCAGTCTAAAATAACTGTTGATGCGAAGAAAACACACGAACGTCGGTGTTGTTGAAGATGTTTGTCAATTGGATGGTATATCCGGTTGCAGCAGGGACGGAGAGCAGCGTGGAGGAAACGAGTTTGCTACACACATAATTCTCGAGCGTTGCAATGATTGGAAGGGGAGCGGACAACACGCTCGGATTAGAGTTTGCGATGCTAACAAACAGGAAACGTGATGTTGGTGCGCGTGTTGACCGACAGAACGAGAGAAAGGACAGATGGAAGGTTGGACAGCTTACAGCACGTTAAATTGGTCGTGAGTCTTGTCGCTGCAATCCCAGACCAAGGTGTTGTCCGAGTTTGCAACTGGAGAAGGGGGTTTCCTTGGTGATGAGGTGAAGGAGCCAGCACGCAAGGTTTCACTCACCCCACCAGAGGGACGGACCTCCCGGGGAGATGATCTTCAATTCGCCGGCGACGGTGCCAACGAGAGCGCTAGCAAAGGCGACGAGAGACAAGCGAGTGAACAACATTTTTCCTGTTTTTGCTGGGAGCGGAGGGAGGATAAAGGAACGCCTGGACACGTGGCGCGCACGGGCTCAGTTCACCCGCTCAGCGTTTGAGCGCGACCAGCTCCGCGTCGCACATGCACCCTCCGTCGTGTCGGTATTGAATGAATGCATGCGGGTGGACCGAACTCGCGCAATCCGGGGTGTGAAGATTGTCTCTCAAGGCCGCCCGTTCCGACAGGCGGACTGGGTGAGTGAACGAAGGTTTCGCTCGGAGGCTGGGAGACACCGAACAAACAGGGGCGATAGTCGCGCGGTTAAAGCGATCCTGCCCGACTTAATTGGCCAGAGACGACGGAATCGCGCTTGATACTCGCTCTGCAACGCCGGCAGAACGTATATAAGAGGATCAATCACCTCCCCGATCACCGTCCTCCGTTCCCCCTTCTAGATGCCTCGAGGATGGAACGCCCTCCCACCGGAGGTGAACCTCTTGGTCCTCGACCTTCTCTCCCTCGATGACCTCAAAGCCTTCTCCGTCGTCAGTCGACTTTGCAGACAGCTAGCTATGTCCACGTTGTTCAAGGTGCATGCCTCCATCCGAGTCTCAAACCCTGCCTGCGTACCAACCTCATCTCTTTCTCCCAGTCTGTCAAGTTGGATGGTTTTGAAACCGTGCAGTCCTTCCTCTCTCGATTCCCGACCGGATGTCGGACCTACATTCGATCACTCTACGCTTCGATGCGGCCAGACCAAGTGGTGCAGCACTACGACTACGCTCCGTCCCAGACAGACCTCCTCGTTGCCCTCTTATCTAGCTGCACAATGATTCAATCCCTCACTCTCTACATGTTTGGGTCCCCACAAAAACACATCATCCCCCCTTTCGCGGAGTTGACCCATCTCAGTTCACTTTCCATCGGGAACGTCGCGCCCGAGCAACTGATGCCTCTGTAAGTAACACTTGGCCCCGCGTTAGCTGCGACTGCACATCGAACACATTTATCCCTATAGGAGTGAGCGATCAGTCGTTTCAATTGCCGCTACCGTCCCACACCTTGAGCAACTGGTCCTTGATGGTATTACCCGATCACTCGTACATGCACCTGAACTCTTAGCCGTCTATCCGTTTGTTCCGCTCGTCGTGGGTGACGAGGACGTCGAGTCTCACCCCATCCTTGGATCAGGATTATCTCTCCCATCTCTGCTCCGGATACCAACCCTCCGCAAGCTTCAACTATCAGAAACGCATCTCGGCGATCCTTTATGGGGTACAGTACCACCGCCGTCCAACCTCACAGTTCTTGATCTTGGGGCTTGTGGTCACGAAACCCCAGAATTCAACATGACCTGCACGGAACGCATCATCAACAACCTTGCGAGATCGTCTATCCGAGAACTTTTCGTCAGCACGCCCCTCCAAGATGACAAGTTCAAGGATCCCTTTTCAACACCTCTCCGATCTCTCAACCACGTCCACCTCATGCCCCTCCTACCCGTCGATCGAGTCGTAGAGACCCTCTTCACGCTTTCTGGTTCGCCAGTGCACACGGTCTCGGTGGAATGCTATGAAGAAGATGCGCTGGATATGTGTTACGCGCTCGAGGACTTCCTGACCATGCGGCTCCGACGACCGGACATCCCTCTCTACCAGCTACTCAGAGCAATCAACCTCAACTTTGTCGTCTTGGACCCGTCGTCTCCGATGACTGAACACAATGAGAGTCTTGGGCGCGTGAGAAGGCTGTGCGATGCGATGGGTATTTCAGGGGAAATGCCACCATTGACGACTGAGTCGAGCGGGGCCGGGGGGGCGGTGGAGGCACGTTCTGGGAGAAAGACGTGGTGGAATCCCAGTCAGGACACCACTATGGTGGCCCAACACAACCATGAGATACTTGGATACTAGGGGAGGGGGGGGGGACCGCCTTTGGGAGATCTTCGCTTATTATGAAGGGAAAAGAGAGGGATCCTACGTTTCGCCATTTTTTGTGTGAATAAGCGGATACTCACAGCGTTTCCACAGTTTGTTTTCCTTCGCTCTGCTTTCGTTTCGCTTCTGTAACTGCATGCGCACTTGGTGTCGTATTTAATAAACGATCCTGTACAATAGCATCCTGAGAACTTTCCGTGATGCAAGATATAGTTTGAGCCCAGGCCTGCGCTTGTCTCTTCTTTCCAGATAACCAGGAAACGCCAAAGTGTGGAAACGATCGAGGAATGAAAAGCGGATGTCCTCGGGCCACGGAAGGGAGAGGCGAACAGAGCTCTGGGCCCTGACCTAACGGTTATGTACTCGGGAGACGGTGGGAGTAGGGAATCCAAGCTATCTTGACTGAAACGCGAAGAGTCATCTGAGCTGTACGATGCACAGGAAACCACGATCTCAGACTTTCCTGGTTCTGGGAGAAGGATTCTGGGCTTTCCCATGATGAAAGGTCTGTTCGGGGGGTGCAACAGCCGGCGGCTGCTGGCAGAGAATAGGTGGTCGCCCTCATTCAGTCAGCCCTGACATCGTTCACGGTGGCTAGGGGGGTCGAGAGGAGGTACATCATGATGAGCCTGGGGTTCCTGAATCCCTGATGCGAACCCACATACGTTTCTTGGACTCCCCGTCCTGCTTCTCTTGTGGGTCTCACTTGACCATAATGCCATAATCCCCGCCCAACACCGCTCAGCCCCGGATTCTGAAATGTCCGTTCGGGGACGCAGAAGGGGACCTAAAACGAATTTCGTGGTCGACTGTCCATCACCCCGGCCGATACCACCCGACGGGGCAGCTGTGCGCAAAGGGGCTCCAGGATTAGCTTCAAAGGCAGCGCTCGAGCCGTTTTGTGGGATGTAGGCCACCGTCCGTACACCGACCACCAACGCCCCAGCGTCCACGTTCAGTGTCCAATCCGTAATTTTACACTTGGAACTGCCTTCCCATGGGCTTCCACTCCTTGGATTCTGGTCGCCGGCGCGCGCGCAATCTCTTTCCCACCCGGTTTGCCGCTCACTGGGCCATCATCTTCCCGTCCTTACCGCACCCAACATTGCTGTGCCGTTAACTCACATTCGGGCGTTCCCTGCGTTCCATCAGCTCGGTCCGTTTTCGTTTCCCCCAGGTCTGCGTTCTGTCAATGTGATTCGCTCATGTCTTGCTCTCCAGATCTAGATCCCATCTTCCGTTTTGTCAGGGTACTCACGGTTTTCATATTCCCGCACCGGGGGCTATCCTCGCGATCGTATGTTTCTTCCCATCTACAGGGCCTGCTTGACTCGGTCGTAAGTTTATCAGTTTCGGGACTCGTGGTATATATAAGGTTTTGCTCGAGATGGCACCGTCCCATACACTCGCCTCGTCTTTCGACAACCCTCCTCTCTCCAACCTCACCACCTCTACATGTCCACCCCCACCCTCCAATCGTACCTCTCTGCCCTCGAGTCCAGTGCTAGGTCGTACCCCACGCGGCCTGCATTCAGGATACCAGTCGTGAAAAAGGAGACATCACAAGTCTCGGAATGGGCCATCATCACTTACGCCCAGTTCCACCAGGACGTCGAGCTTTACGCTCGATACTGGATTTCTGTCCTTTCCGCGGACGGAATTGTTCCCGGATCCGTAGTCGGATTGTGGTATGCTTCATACTAGACCATAGTCAATGATCCTCGGCCGCTCACTCCGCATTTGATCCAAGGCTTGGTGGCGCAGCATACACTGACGTGCTTCACATCTACGGAATGACCAGAGCCGGATACGTTCCTCAGATGTTTAGCCTACGCCTCCCCAACCCGATCGTGATCTTCGAGTTGCTGCAAAAGGCTGGAGCCCGCGCTTTGGTCTGCGAGCCTTCGTTTGGTGTAGACCTCTCGGGATCCCCGGTCCTGACCTATTCAGCCATCCGAGTCTGTGAACAAGATGCGGCGGACGTCGCTTTACCTCCGCTACGGACCGACTATTCCGCGTCGGATCTCGTGCTCATCTTTCATACAAGTGGATCCACGAGTGGAAGCCCTAAACTCGTTCCATGCAATCGGCGATGGCTTGACAACATCGTTACGAAATCCAAGCAAATGGGTCAAGTTCTCTCAACCCAAGGTCAAGATGTCACAGTAGCCATGTATGAGAACCATTAAACCTGTCTCAGGTTAATTTCTGATCTATTCCGTCGATTCACAGGGGAAGTATGTGCCACATTGCCCAAACCTTCAGTAAGCAGCCAGTGCTCGCAACTTTCGACTCGTATGCTAACAAATGTCTCCTTTTCTAGTGTTGATCGGGTCGCTGTGTCATGGCTCGTGTACCATTCAACCCACAACCATCGCGTTCTCTTCCGAAGAATTGCTTGACATGATTGCTCGATGCGGTTTGAACCGTCTCAAACAATTTGCCACCTTCCTCGGTCACCACCTTCGCAACTCCAAAACCAACCCACAGGTCCTCCAAGCTCTCATTCAACTCGACGAGGTCCTTTACAGCGGACTTGCTTTAGGAAGTGAGGAGGAGGCTTGGGCTTTTGAGAACGGCATCAATCTCGAGGTGAGTAGAATTTCTGCCATCAGCTTTTGCCTCTTACCGATCGAATATTCTCCTTTGGTCCCGAAACCCTATAGAATGTCTTCGGTAGCACTGAAATCGGCGCCATGTTGACCTCGATTGGCGGAAAGGGCCGAGATGCGTCTTTCTTGATTCCCCTCGAGGGGACATCATATGGTTTCTTCCCCATCGAGGAGGATAAACCCTCGGCATCCACCGCCGCCTATCAGAGCTCAACTGGCCAACTGCTGGAACTTATCATTCTGTCCGAATCCGGAGATTGCCCCGACATGTCACTGAGGCACTCGGACGGTCACTTCCACACCGGTGACCTCTTCATCGAAGCTGAAGCAGGAAAGTACCTTTCTCGGGGTCGAAAAGACGATTGGATCAAGAGCGAGTCGAGTCTCAGGTGCGATACAAAGTGAGTCCGCACGGTCCAAAACCCATAATTCAAAGACGCTCACAACTGCCCCAACTCAGGTCGGTCGAGGACAATGTCCGGGCCACTTGTGGTGAACTGGTTTTCGAGTGCATTGTCGTTGGAAACGGCAGACCTTCTCCTGCGTTGTTCGTTGAAGCTTCAGAGAAGTGCGCCATGGACGCCGAGAAACTCAAGAAAGAAATTATCAAGCGAACAAGGCAGTTCCACTCTCGTAGGTACCTCCACGAGCGCATTACCTCCGCCAAACACATCGTGGTCGTCGAGCGTGGCGCCCTCCCTCGTACTGCCACTAAGGGTAACATTCGAAGACAGGCGGTTGAGAACCAGTACAGGGAGTTGCTCAATGGCATCTACGGTACCGTTCCAAAGTACTAGACGCCTTCCATTCGGGTTCATTTCTTGATTGTTTCACATTACGTTGCTATTCTATTCGCCTCGATTTCTCCAGAATCTTTCATCTACCGATGGCCTAATACCTAATGATTACCCTCTCTCTCTCTCTCCTGTGCTTATCGCTGTGCTACTACCAATGGAAATTGCTGTCTTGCTGTACACTAGAAATTCCAGACTTAGACCCGATTAACTTGGCGTGAAATATCCGCTGTGCCCCGGTTGTGAACCTACCAGGGATACGTGGACTTGAGTTAAAGAATCGGTTAGACGCACAGCCCGCAGCAGCAGATCAATGAATTCGCAGATCGATGGATTCTGGAACAGTTTTACGTTTCCGCTTAAGCCTCCGGGTGTTTGTGATACGACCACAGGGAAGCTGCGTGGTGGACCCATCACGTATCAATCTCCATCCACCCTTACCAACGGTGAAACCCACACGGGCCCGAGACGTCTTAGGGGCCCGGTCATCACCCCGCCTTCGTCGTATCTCTTGTTACGGAACCCCGGAACGAACCCGCGAAGGGTGGATTGGGCGAGATCAAAGCTTCAGATGGTTCTTAATCTTATGGCCACGCGAGCTTGGCCCTGCCGTAAAGCTTGGATTAGGGGGAGGGAACGGAAGGCGAGACTTGTTCGGCACTTTCGATCGCGATCGCCAATGACTCCAGAATACATTTGGTGATTTTGTCTACTACGTCGGTTGGGGAGGAGAGACGGGATTCAGATCCGCAGACCCCGAGATCTGCCCGAGGGTGCCAAGGGCGTAAGTCCGTGATTCGCGGGTGATCGGGGTGGGTGTGGGGCTCCAGGTTTCTCCAAAGAGGGAACGGGAGGATCGGCGAGGTGAGGCAAAAAGAAGGAAAAAGTCGTCACAATCCACCTTCCGGTGAGGGTAAATACGAACGTCCGAAGGGATAGGGTTTCTTTACACCCCCGGACGATATCAACGGAGGTCAAAGGTCAGCCGGATCACCCAATCGCGCGAACACTCAACATCGGTATTGCTGAATCGCAATCCTCGCCTTTCGTCCGATCAGATTTACCCAAGGTTTCCGCGCATCATCCCAAAAGAAAGACAAAAAGTGAATAGGAGTACGTGAGCGTTTGCCCAGAGGAGCATGATGGGGAGTTTGGCGTACCTATCTGCAATGATCTACCACGATTCGCGTCTAAGATAGTCAACCGTCAAGATCTCATCCTCGGAAGCTTCGTCCCGACCTCCTCTTGTTCCATCCTCCGTTTCTCCAATCTGTTGACGACTTCGGTCCGACTTCCGATTCACTCTCGCCCACGCTTAACACCCATCGAGTGCGGCGGGGTGCTTACCTAACACTGTCAGCCATCTCCGCATTCAAGGCTGCAGTTTTGCGGGGTAGGTACACGAGGAGGTGTTGATACTGGCCGCCCGCGACACCATATGCGTCACAAGTGCCCATTCAAACAGGTCGGAAGGCTTACCTTTCCATCAACTCAATTCACAGTGCAGTGTTTCATTCCGCCTGGCTGTCGCTCGTAAGATGAGCGTGCATGTTCGGGTCAGGTCCGGTTCCTGGGGATATGCTCAACAGTCTATGACGAGGGGGGTAACAGGGGTTCAGTGGGTTAAAACATCAAGCGGTATACGCTACGTCAAGTACGGGGTTTGTGATCACTCGCGTTCCCATGTTTTCTCCGGAAGTTTGTACGCGGGGGGCAAACTGCATAAGGACACCGCGATGAAGACGATGTAAACTCCCGGTCCGAATAACCAGTCATTCTGTAGCATGTAGGCTGGACCCAACGCTCGAGCCGAATCGGGGGTGGATCAAGTACATGTCGGCACAGATTCAGTCGTAATGATTACTCACCGAAACGCACCGCTATGACGCAATTGATACCGGGCTGGCACACGACCAAAGCCCAGGCTACAGGTGAGAAACTCCACGCCCGTGAAAAGTGGTTTATGACAGGGAACGAGGTGATCGAGGAGATGAAACAGAGTAGGAAAAGTTTCTTCAACCCGAGAAGTCGGATGACCTTTGCGAAGGATGCCTCCTGCGTTGTGCCGTTCAGTGGTCCGGGAACCTCGAGATATAACGCGATCATTGCAGGCGACATGCCCAACCCGCCAAGATGGATAGGCGTAGCGAAGAAGGGAGTATGGAGGGCGCAAGGCGCGAGATCCATGAAGGAAAGCCAAGGCTAATTACCGATGGAGAGTACCACAGGTTTGGTTAAGATAGCCCTGAGAGGCGGAACGGGTGCGTGAAGTACGTGGCCTAGGTGTGCATCACCTCCATCTTTCAGCGGGTGGGACTTCTTCGTGATCTAAAGAGGAAGGGCAATCAAACTCCTTCCCTCAGTCGCGTACAGATAACAATTCTGACCTCTTTCAAGGGTAGTTGCGTCAAAACGAAACAGTGCACAGAATACCGCCGAGAACAGGCACGGCAGGAGGTAAGGGTACTCCCTCCAGAACCAGTTTCCGAACACTGATGTCGGGGATCTTTCGTGCGGTCGTGAGTGTCCCGCCTGCTAGAGGATTTTTGTTTGTAGATGAGGAACATCCACGTTGTCTGGCTTAGGAGTACACACCCAATTGTAACCCCTATTGCCTACACGAGAGGTAGGACTGTGCAGACGCTTAGGCTCTATTTGTGGAACCTGCGAGTTCCCCCGTCATGCCTTTGACGACACCAATATTCTCCTTGAGTAAACTCGTGATACAACGATTATTCAAGGGGTCAGATTAGAAATGACCGTATTGAAGGGATCTGTCGATTATCGATTACCTCGCTACGAGACCAGCGGAGGTTCCGAAACTCGTCACGGTCACGGGCGGTGTGAGCCCTGCCATGCAATTTCGCGTCATGAAGGAAGACCTCGAGGTTACCACCACTTACCGTCATCGACACTGACTTTCGGCCAATGTGGTCTGAAAGATGGCTCCACATAAAAATTCCGTGGATGAGGTTAGGGATTTGCATGAGGGTCCAAACGTTCAGACGCGTCCGATCGGAAAGGGGGTAGCTCATGACGGTTATTCCTAAAAGTACGACTCAGAATCGAGGGCGTGAATCGCACGGAATCGTTCTTACTTACCTGCATAATACCCCGCTTTTTTCTCGTCGCCGCCTGTAACACCCAACTTACTGATGAGCTAAGAGCATGTCGGGAACACGGTATCCTGTGTCTGGGATGACACTTTACTTGATTGATGAAAGGGTATGTGCATTGCGAGCACGGGTTTCGCTGCGTGTAAACCTCTATGTATTCGATTTTTCTCGCAACTTGTGCCTCGTCTGGCAAAGCTTTCGGTGAACCGAAAGCCTCATCGAAGGCGGAGGCGGCACCACGGGCGGTCGAGCAACGGGAGCTGCCGGTGCTCTAAAGGGTCCTAGACTCCAACTGCCTCCCTAACTCATACGCTTACCGCTAGCTGAAAGGGTGGGCACGGGTTGTTGACGCCAGCGTGTCTGGAACCCGGTCACCTGAGCCTATCTGATCCATCCATCACTATGCTCCCCTCCCCCTCGCAGAGTGGTTGAAGCCAGCGGGTACCCTGTGGCTTCCCACTCTTTAACACTCACAAACCCTTCACCTGGTCTCGCACCTGGTCTCAAATACGAGTGAGTTATGAGAGGGTTGGTTGAACACTGAATACTGAATCTGAGATTTCAGCGGTCAATCCTTCCTTTCGTCGTTGAACTCAAATGCAGTTCCGTCTGCTTTCTAGATCCATGCATTGTCCATTCTGAGCTACTCCTACGTGATCCTCTCCTTACCTCTGCCACCACCTACCGTGTGGCCCAATACCTGCTGACACTAACCCGAGCGGTTTTCTACCCACCC
>QFEV01005890.1:0-20116 GCA_003316405.1 Thelephora aurantiotincta
GTAGCGTCAACGAACCCTCAGTAGTAGTACTGTTAGGGCAAAAAATTACCCCGGATGCAACACCTGCCCGTTTGCGGTTCGAGAAACGGAAGCCTCACTCCGCCTCCGGAGACCGGATTCACTAGGTGGAAGACATACTTGTCCAAGGTCAGTTGTTTCTAATCACTGATCGCTCTGTGAATCGAATGAAAAAGAGTATTGTCCAAAGTTAAAGAAATATGAGGGGAGTGAATCAGAAACCGGGGAGGGTATCAGCGCAGAGAGCTTCAAAAAGTATCCTTGAGCCCCGTACCGGAGAGGACGGGTGCATCTTGCAAGGCCGACCTTATGGCGAACATGAGTTCTACCTTGGTGTGAAGCATTTCTTTCACCTACCCAGTAACTTAACACAAGCTTCTTCCACGAACCAGTTGCAATCTGCCGCAACCTCGCCGCTCCCAAATGAAGTTTCGTCGCTCGATCCTCAATAACTGTGACGCATGTCGGGGAAACTGCTCCTCCCGAGATCGAGAAAGGGTTCGACAACTAACCCACCTTGCTCCACCTGAAATGTTCGGCAAGTTCTAAGCGAAGTTGCGCGGTTTATCTGGGGTGACCGCACTCAATCAAGTGATCGAAAGACTGATCGGCCTCAGCGTCCCGTTGATCCCGCGGCACACGCCGGGTGGTCCAGATCCGCGTTGGATCACTTGGATGGACTGTACAGTCACGGGGAGAAACATTCCCACGGCCCCCACCCGCATACACAACGACCACCCCTTGACACACACACGCTGTTACGATGCCCGGTAAAGTCAAGGCTTACGAACTCCAGTCAAAGTGCGCGCTCGGCTTGTAAGGAGTACTTGGGATACTCCCTCTGACTTATCTTTGTCGTGTTGGCGTCGGTCAATCTTTTTGCAGGACCAAGAATGACTTGACCAAGCAATTGGCCGAGCTCAAGAACGATCTTTTGACTCTGCGGGTACAAAAAATCGCTGGCGGATCTGCTGCCAAATTGACAAAGATGTTCGTTTCAGCCTCACCTGTGGATGGTGTGGCGGAAATACTGACCTCTTTGGCGTATTTCGCCTTTTTTTTTTCTTTCCTAACTTGCAGCAACGCCGTTCGCAAGTCGATCGCCCGAGTGTTGACCGTGATCAATCAAAAGTCCCGTCAAAACCTTCGGGAGTTCTACAAGGAAAAGAAGTATATTCCCCTCGATCTGCGGCCAAAGAAGACGAGGGCTATTCGGAGGCGGCTGAGTGATGTACGTCCCTACGACCCTTCGTTGTTCCTAACCTGTAACTCCCCCCTAACGACCTTGCTATTTTTTAGCACGAGAGAAAGCTGAAGACGACGAAACAACACAAGAAGGACATCCACTTTCCCAGGAGGAAGTACGCCGTAAAAGCAGATTAAACCGTTTTCCTTCTCCATCGCTGTCTCTCTGTGTACCGCCAGGGAGATAATTGTCGCTGCTCCTCGTCGTGTACCGTATCCTCGCGCTGGATTAAGCACGTCCGTCGCAAATGGAAGGATAAGAGGGAAGTTCTAATGATAACAGACAATGCAGAATACATGGGATGCATAATGGTACACACTTGGTATACACGCAGGGGGGTCAGACATCAATATTGGAACAATTTCTTGAGAAAATCCGCTGCAGCCTCCTTTACCCCCGCATCGACGTTCGGTTTCGAAAGCAGTTCCGTCGCGAGTTCGGATCTCTGCTTTATCTTCTCCCGCTCCCTCGTCCTCTCCAACTCGAGAATCTCCCTTTCTTCTTTGCGTTTGTCCATCTCCCTCCGTAGTCGACTGTCCTCCTGTTCCCTCTCGTCCCTCCTCTTCATGAACTCCAGCTTGGAACGGCTGTCTTCCGATTGTGACTGTACCATATGAGCGTAAGTTGCGATAAGGCTTTGCGTCAGCCCGGTGAGGTGCGCCACAGTCTGCTCGATCCCGGTCATCGGACTTGAACCGGCCACCACCATTTGGTTCAGCGCTTGTGAGGGAGGCTGAGGTGGTTGCGCCGGATGATACGTCGGTATCGGGCTTGAATCCAACATCTGGTGATGTATATGCCTGTTCAACGGGTTGAGACCAACGTTCGGTATGGACGGTGACGCGGGCGGCTGCAGTTGATCTGCATAATGCTCGTGGTGGGGAGGTGGTTCCGAGCTCCTCGGATCTGGCACTCGAACTTGCACCGAAGGACCGGGTTCTGACATCGGGGGAGGGGGTGGTTCGCGCTCTCGCGGTCCGCCATGCCCGGATGATATCACAAGCATAGACCGATTCGCGTCTGCGTAGAATCTGTTGGAACGCCGCCCAGAAGTTTGTGCACGGTCCGCGAAGAATGACATAACGATGGGTTAGTATGGCCGATCACACAGGATGATTGTGAAGGGAAGGAAGGAGAAACGGTGCCCGCGGGCGGATAAATAGGTGAACAGGATCGTTCCGGTCATTTCTCGCACACCACCGCACGGGATAGAAAAGAGAGAAGAGGGCACGAACCGTCTCTTGAACATGTCATACCACCCGTTCTTGACCCAACTCTCGACAATCCTTGGGCTGAGATTACCGATGGAGCAGCCGGCTACCCTCGCGGCCTCGAGCCGCTTCTCAAAGTGGGTCTGTCGCTCGTTCTGATCGACCAAACCTGATTCGAGCGGGCCATTGAATTGCTCAAACGTCGTCAATTGCTTGAATGTGTCCAGATTCCGATGATAGCAGCTCTTGAGAGCCGTGAACGTTTTCCTATTATTGAATAGCGCTTGTGCACACTGCAGAACATCAGGTGGGAGGGACGCGTCAGATTTTCCCGGATATGAAAGGGTCCAAGAAGGAGCGGGAATCAGGTGGACCGGTCACAACGGATAACGTTCGGCGAATAACAGTGCGCCCCGTCCCTGTGGGACCCAGATGCGGAATGGAAGAAAGTAGATGAAATTGCAAGGAACCCATTTCGCCCGTTATGGGAGAGAGAGGGGTGGGACGCAGGAGAGAAGCAAAAGCTGGAAATGACCAGAAGTTCATCTTACGCACCTCTCGGAAACAAGTGTTCATCTTGGTTCCAAACTGTTCCCAGTGCTCGTCAGTATCGAGGAGCCACTCGAAGAACTTGGTCTTTTCGTCATCAGACCAATGCTTTGCACCTGGGTTATCGACGGCCCCTCCCAGTAAGTCCTCGCTGACCCCACCACCGCCACTGACGTGATCCTGCGCGTGACCGTGGCCGTACTGGCTCCCCCGTCGTCTCTTCCCAGGCTTGTCGTCTCCCGGCATGGCGTCGGACTGTCTGCGTTTGCTTGGGGCTCTGGAGGGTGAGGTGATGACGTTGGGTGAGGCGGAGGAGGGGGGGTGGTAGATCATTGATGAGCCTGAAGATCCTGGTTGTCCGCTGCCCGATCCCAAGTCCTGTTGGACTTGTTGAGCGGACGAACCAGGATCATTACTCGCGGATTGCTGCTGGGTCTGCTGGGATGGAGGTGGCGGGGGAGGTACCGTCGGTTGTTGTTGACTAGCGAGACCTATGGCTGTTCGTCGTGGGTCCTGTGAGGGTGGCTGCTGGGTTTGTTGGGAAGGCAAAGCGTAGTGGAGGGAGGCGGCAACCTGCTGTGCCTGTTGAGTTATATGTGAATGGGAGTGCGAATGGGAGTGGGCAGGGGCGTGATTGTGATTGGGATGACTGTGGCTCGTGTGATTCGAGTGATTGTGGGCAGGGTGCGGCTGAGGTGGGGGATGGCCATAAACATGATTGTAATCCTGGGAGTTTTGAAACCGCTCGCGATCAGTACAAAAAATTGACAAATATCCAAAGAAAGAGGCCGATCGGTGAATCGGAGAAGGAGTAGGAGGTCGGTGGTGGAGGGGAAGAGGGTACAGCAAACCTCATTCGTCAGGGCGACAATCTTCCCCTCTGCCTCCCCCCTTGCCACACGCGAACTGGTCGGCTGGCTGGGCGAGTCGACGTCCCGATCACCTCGCCCGCATGCTACGCACAGTCACGACGCACACCAACCGACCTCGGGCCACGCGGGGGCGTGCTCCCTAAGCAGCACGGAGACCGATGCTGCGGGCGGTGGGCGTCTGGGTCGGGTGACAGAGCGTGTGTTCGTTTAGCCGTAGGGGAGGGGAAACCGAACCCCACCGGAGTGGTTTGGGGGTGTGAATGGGGATCGAGACCACACTCGACTTGCGGGTCGCGAGGGGGTGGAAGAAGGCGAGGAAGGGCCGGAGATGCGGAAGGGATGAAGGGGTGGGAGAAGGAAGACGAGAAGGGAAGAAAGACCCACCGGCTGCTGGGGTTGCCTGCCCACGACGAGGGTATCAGACAGCGTCGTAGTCGCCGTAGCCGACATTTTTTCCGTATATTTTTTTATCCGTCGTCTCCCGCCTTCGCCAAGTACGGAGCTGGGCCAGACCACCGACCACACGCGATCCCGAAAACTGAACCTGATGGACGACGAACCTTTCAGACCGTCTCTCGGCTCCTCCCGGCGCATCGGTTCATTTCGCTTCTCGGCTTTCTCACCCTCACTTCCAACGCTCAAATAAATATTTCCACGTCCCAGCAACAATACAGGACGCAAGGGACGCAGGTGGAAAGCAAACATACGATCAACAATCGTCACTCGTGGTACAGACGTTCCAAGAACGCGCCAAAGTGCGCGGGGACGATCCACCGCTCTCTGTTCTCTGACGAACAAACCAGCCTCGGCTTCGGTCCTGCAAGGCCTGGCAACAACTATAGTCCGGACAGGCGCAGTCCAGACGATCAAAAGTCAGCACAACGCATTTTCCAAGACGAATCCGATCAACAACGGCGTATCACGAGAGTCCCAGCGGCACTCTCCTGGATCAATAGAACCAGGGACAGGTGGGGGTGACGAAACAAAGACGAATAGAGTCCGTATATGAACAAGCGCGGGAAAGGGGAAGAAGGAGCTAGACCTTCGACGCGCCGTTCGATGATCTAGGGTACTGCGGAAGGAATCCTTGGGCGAAACGATCCAACGGTCCACGAAGGACAATGGCAGAAGGAAAGAAACCGTGGCATGAAACGAGGATTGGTCGGACTTACGAATCCCCGATAAAGGTCTATCAGCTCCACGCTAGCCTTCCTGACGAACAGCTTGGTTATACCACGCTTCTGTTTCTTGTGCCCTTCGTGATGGTGGTACCAATCGTCTTCCAATTCCAAAGGGAATTCGCATTCGGTCTCGAGGAAAAGGCCGATCGAGTCACAGGTCACCCAGCACTCTGGTCGTTCGAGGGACAGAACGTGGTGGATCTCTCTAGGGAACACCTGTACGGAACCCCGTAAGAGACAGCCGAGAATGACGTTCGCTTACGGTCGGACTCGCCTTTTCCCTATATGCGACCAAGGTCGGCAACGGAATATTTCTCACCCACCCCGCGGCAGGGTCTAGCGGGTTGGGCGAAGGGTGATCCTCTTCCGCGTGGACTGGTCCCTCGCGTGCGGGTGGTAACATCGTAACGGCAATTTCCAACCCTTCGGGCAACAAAGTCAAGGAACGAGAGGAAGGGTATTCCCGACGTAGAAGAGACGAATGGAAACAGGGTGGGGACGGCGAGGGGGAGGTGAGGGGAGCTTCCAGTTCTTACATCACAAATACACTGGGCATTGCGTGACGCCCGATGCCATCGCCGAAGAGCTTACTAGCACTCATGACCATCTCCAAGAACACAAACACAAGGAAAGATCCAGCAACCCGCGATCTCAGTTCCCCAACCAGAAAGGGAGACGGAGAACGAAACCCCCCCGATCCCCGCACCAGATGGGTCTTTTAAAACCGCAAAGGGCCGAGTCCCCAGCGACGAAACTGAGTTTCCCAGGTGGGGCGTGGCAATCGAGAGGGGCAGGGTCGCGCTGGTCATATGTTGACGGCACAGCGTGGTCGGTCTGTTGCAGAGTTAATGAGACACCCGATGGTGGGGCCGGATATCTGGTTTACAAAGCCGACGTGCAGCCGCTGCCACCATTGCCGCCTGGATGGGAGTTTCATGTGGCCGAAACTGAGAAAGGCGAGCGTTTGGGCTTTCCCAGAGTCATTAATCTGTCAAGCGGCGAGACGGAGTCAAGGAGTGCACATAGACCGCAGGCCGAGAGCCCCATTTGGAACGGGGGGGGGAGAAAGGAGCTGGGTAGCCGTATTTTGCATGTCGCCCGGACCGGGAGAGACCTTCAGAAGAGTCATGATGGGCAAGAACCATCTCTTCGGTGAGAGGGAACCCCCGTTTAAATGGCCGCAGCGGACATATAAAAAGATACATGAGGCCGCTCGAGGGTCGACCAGGACGAGGGCTGGGCCTCCAGTCGTGGGATACGAAGGATGGAGATTCGGACGGGGTGCGGTTCGCTCGCACAAGGTTCGGACGTCCGTCCTACGCCCCACCCGATCTCCCGGTTCACTCCCTCCAAGCGTCTCCCCGTTCTCCTTTGGAAGAGAGTTTGAGAGGCGGTCCGGTGCGGGGACCGCTGAACGCCCCAGGTGCCACAGAGCCAGCGTCCCCAGCAAAATTGGGATCAGCAGTAGATGCGTTGTCAGGCAATTTAGCCTGATCTCTGTACAGTGACAGGGCCAAGCTTACATTTCCGGAGACGCCTCAGCTCGGGCCATTCCATACGTGTGCTTATTACATGAGCAAACGGGATACCAGCGAACCGCCTGTGCCCGCGCGGTTTGGTTCTCCAGACGACGGCCAAAGCCCTGGAACGAGTCGGAAGATTCAGTTTGGGTTTTTCGATCGTCCAGGTCCCGTGCCTCCTTCTGGAAATCCGAAGGAGAATTTCACAATTTGCCGAGCTCATGTGCGAACCCGCGCGTATGAATGCGGGGAAGATGTCCCCGAGTCGTCGAACCGTACACCCGTTCAATTACTCAAATGCTACGCGCGAGAAATACAGCCGGGAACCCAATACCGCTCAATCACACTCGGTCTTGCAAATGATGTTTGGCTCCTAACGAGCACAACACATTCGTTTCAATGGGTGCGTTATTTTGGCGAAGGAGAAGGAACCCAGACCCGGTAGTTGGTGGTCTTTCCAGTCTCTTCATTGCGAATGGTGTAACGGAAGTTTCCGTCTTCAGTTTCAAAGACTTCTTGTATTTCGCCTTTGCTGCGGGAAACGTTGTCCTGCCCGCCGCCAATAGGTCGGCATTCGACGTAGTCGCCGGTCCGGATGAAATCCTCTGATTAGGATCTCGAATTCCAATACCAAGCATTGGGCAAACCTTGAACTGGCATTATAGGGGTAGAAGATGATTGATTGGTTTAGTTCAAGAGCAGCAGCAGCGGTAGGTCAGGAAATAAAGGAGAAGAGCACTATGGGGCAAGGTTTACAGAGTCGTCGGCAGGGGGGAGTTGAGGGGGTACTACATTGCATCATCGGTGACGGAGACAGGCGGGACCAGACCCTGCGGGTGTTAGTGGTCGGGAAGGACGGCAGAGGCATGATTTGGGATTTCGTTTCACCCCTCTAAGGACGATGCACGGACGGGTTCCAGTGGAGCAAGGCGGCCAACGGAGTGTACGCCCAAGTTGCCCAGGTTCAGGGTCTGTGCGCCCTCAGGAGGCAAAATAGCTTCGTCCTCCCAAGGTTTTTGTTGGCTAGGGCGAAACACCGTTTGCGACCACTTGGTCACAAGGTTCCAATATCCGACTCTGACGTGGTCCCGAATCCCGATGCGATTTCTCCGGTGAGACGCGTGAAGGGGTAACCACCCGACACAAGACGACGATAAGAGTTCCGCAGAGAAACAAAATTCAAGGGGAAGCTACAGGGAGTACCTTAGACAGCATTTGAGAGCCAGAAATCCAGCTGCTGGCAAAGAGACGGAGGGGAGGGCGAGGGATCAAAAAGCCGTCGCCGACTGAATCTGTCAGATCCTGAGCGTCTCCGGCTGCCAGTCCGTCCCTTCCTTCCACCTCTGGCCACCATGAGCACCAATACAAGTCCTCTGGATGCCGACCAAGAGGTAATTCTCCAGGCAAGTTTCCTCCCCGCTTCCTCGGGTCGTTTAAACCGCGCATTTATCCCGCAAAACAGGCCGCTCTTGAGAATTCTTTCTCCAGCATAAGCTCGATCCCCACCGTCGGTTCCGAGGAGGGAGAAACCCACGCCGGCGCCGCCTCTACCACTTCGCACCCCACGATTGCCACCCCTGTGGCCACCTCTGAACCTCAGCCCGTCTCAGACGCGTCAGCGGAACCCATCCCGGCCGATGCCCATGACGAGTGGAAGGCCGAGTATGAGTCCAATTTGGCCAAGTGGAAACACGAGAACGCCGCCCAGCGAGAGAAGGCGGAGAAGGTCCGAGGTGAATGGGAGGCTAAGAGGTCATCTGTTGGTCCTACCACCTTTGTTGGTGTTAGTTCCGGACAGAGCGGACCCGAGTTAGGTGAACATCTCGCAAAGATCCAGCGCGGTGCTACGGGTGAAATCGCAGCTGGCTGGGAGGAGGTCAGTGAGACCGATAGTCCAGCCGTCATCTCCGCAAACACCACCCCAGTACGTTTTCTTCTTCGTCCTCCAGGCCACGCCTTGATTCGGACCTTGGTATATGACAGGAAATAGCAAACCAGGACCTGTCACCAGCCGGTTCTTCTTTGACGACACTCCCCACTGGGCATGAGCAGACACGGCAACCACAACCTGCTACAACTTCTGGACGCCAACGTTCCCCATCTGCCTCTTCCAACTCAAAATGGGATTCATCCATTCCGAGTTCACTGACATCGTCCTACCCCTCTTTGTCACTCCCCGACCCTAACTCCCAACAAGGTACCCGCCAAAGTCCATCAACAATCCCTCGCCAACATATGGGCAACCCTCGCGACACCGAAGTTCGCAATCGTACTCACGACCAACAGGCGAGCGAACAAATACCACGTCCCCCAGCATCTACAGCAATTTTTGATTCTTCCCTCTCAACAAAGACACGGGTCATCGCTCTTCTAGGGTCACTGTCAATCAACCTCTTTCTGCCATTTGTGAACGGCGTCATGATGGGTTTCGGTGAGATCTTCGCTGAGAACGTGTTGTGGAAGTGGTTCGGATGGACAAAGAGCCGGAATAGTAGAATCGATAGGGGAACGGGAAGTGTAGGTGACGTTGGCCTACGAAGACGGTAGACCTCTCCGACGTTTAGGATGGATTTAGATATACCAACCATAACCCTCGCGCCTAGGGTTCACGACCTCGACTATCTCACGACTTTGCTTATGGCCTTGAAATACGGCCTCAGTTCATTCGTTATTATCAGAGGATACTTAATGAAAGTAAGATTATCTTGTTTGTGATCACGGGCCGGTGGACCTTCGCGTCACCCCCTTCCTTCTTACCACGGATCCGCGTGAAACACTTCTGCAGCGAGTGGACCAGGGTGCACCTTTGTGGCGCGGGATAGAGAAGCAGAGGTCACTAAGGGGATCGCATGCGTGCGATTGTCCCGTTGACCCCCCCCCCACGGGATAAAGTCACGAGGGAAGTTGCACCCCTGGATCAGCAGCTGGAGGTTATCAACGGAACTGGCTCACCGAATCAAAGCCCTTTTTTCGGTTACCTCGTCGGACATTTCGATGCGGCGTTGGGTGAGAGATGAGCACGAGCCGTCGGCGAGCGTACACAACATGCTGCATAGCTGGAGATAGCGCGCACGAGTTGATGACGGTCTGTGCCGGAAAGCATGACGCGGTGTGACCCTAGACTCGCCGTTTCCCGAGATTCAACTGCAGCTGGAGAATAGATCCCTAGAGCCGAGGTGTAGGCGCAAAAGGGTCGAGAAAGGTCAGGTATACCAAGGTTCGGCGATCCCCGGCAACAAAACGAAGGATGCAACGAAATTCAGATGTGCGAGAATCAGCCGGCCTCATGTTCTAGACCCCCCCATTGAGATAAATGCGTTATTATATTGGAGAGCTATCAGATACAGCCGAAAACTGCGAGATGTTGGTAAGCTACAATGGAACGTGGGGTTTACAGACCAACGAACAGTCGGAAGTACACTAAAAACGTGCGATTACTGTCGATGAAGGTATAGTGGGTGTTCCGTAGGACATTTTGAGAGGAAGTTGTGTCGGATAACTATTTGCAATCGAGGGCGTCATGTTCCGGAGAAATAATAAGATGCGAAAACTGGTTGCACGGGGTGGAGAGGTATCCGGCCGGGTGAACGCAGAGGTGCGTTCGTCGGAGCGGAGGTGTTGTGAGGCTACCGCCGCCTCCTAGGTCGATTGACTGGAGTTCGCGGTTCGGCCTCTGAAACCGATTCGTAGTCGACGCCGTCAACATTCTCCGTGAACTCCCCAATCCATTCGTCGCACTCGGGAGTTGCGGGACGGTTGACAGGGCACTGTGTGGGGGTCGACGGAGAATACTGGAGGGGGGAATTTTCAAAGCGGTCGATGGTGGAAGACGGATGTACCGGGGCGGCTTCTTCTGGAGAGGGGAGAGAGGGATAATCTGCGATGATCGGCCCCAAAGCATCCAGTAGCGAATCAACCTGCGCGGGAATGACAGGGCTTGGAGGAGAACAAATCCCGTCCGCGGGGCTAATCATACCGGTAAACTCACTAGCGAACCGCGTTTCCCTATCGTCCTCTTCTGAGCTCACACTTTGCTCACCCAAAGTTCCATCGGCAAACTCCGCAGAGGTAGAGATCCCACTAGATCTACGGCGAGGCGGCAGCTCAGGGCTGACGACGCCAAAGGATGGCATTAGCGCCACGGTTGAGTCCAGACCCGCTGGTTCCTCTCCATCGGCAAGCAATGGGTCGGAACGAGCAGTCGGTCTTGGCTCCGCTGGGTCAGAGATGCTGGTGGGAGACATCTCAGACCGAACAGGCGAGCCAGGGGACACCGTGGACGCCCATTTGCGTATTCCCGATCCCCTCTCCTCTGAATGAGTCTCCCAATCGAACTCCGAGGTTGCATCGTGATCACGGAAGATCTTGGACAGGATGTCGGGAGGCGGATACTGTTCGAGGAGCGCATTTTCAGCTGTGAAAGGTGTTGGTGAACGATGGCGTTTTTTAGGGACCAGAACATACCGAGTATATCTTCACATGGACATCCATCTAGGTGGTTGCTCTCGCAGCTAGTAAAGTCCTTCAACCACGCAAAACGGACATCTCCTGGCCTGATGTTTCCCTTGCGTGCATGTGCCCTGCGATCCTTGCCGGAGTTGATGAGAGCTGTCTCCTGTTGACCGAATCAAGTCAGTGAAGAAAAAACGAAAGGTGGAATTGACATACAAAAGAAGAAAACCCTCGATGGTGAATTGGAATGGTGATGGGACACATCGGGGAACCCAGAACGGGGGCATCTGACGATACTAAATGAGCCAGGTTAACTCTTGGAGAGTGGTGTCCATGACATACCTCTTGCACCTTTATCTTCTGCTTCGCAGTCCGGGGCCAGTGTCTGCACGTTAGACGGGGGAGTCTGATCAGGGAAAATAGTCGCCCCCTCATTCCCAGAACTATACCCTGAATCCGGGAATTCTTCAGCGGAGGGAGGGCGGTCACTGGCACCTCGAACTAGGAGAAGAAATAGAAAATCCTCGGCCTGAGCAGGGATGTCACCATCCTCCTTTGCGGGCATGTACCACTCAGGCACTTGAGAGAGCTTAGTTCTGGAGAAGATGCGATATTGTCAAATGGACGTACCAGTTGGGACATCCAATGACGCAACAACATCGATAGAGAAAGACACCGTAGAAGTGGTCGTAGATAATCCAGTGACCACGTGGTTCGATGAGAGCTTGATCTCTGCCTTAAAGAGCGTTCGACCATCAGAGTTGGTGATGACAACGGGGAAGGGCCGGAACGCCGTAGGCAAGTCAACGCGGGAGTTGCTAGAATTGTTCGTTTCCGATTCTAGGAAGTCCACCTCCGATCCTGCATACGAGGGGATGGGAGTGGCCGTGTATACGGAACGGAAGTCTTCCTCGGGGATCTTGTAGTTTACATCGCGGGTTAACTTGGGCTTTGGGATAGACCTCAGCTGACGAAAACGACGATTCTACCACACGTTCAGTTGGAGTTGCGATTGCGGCGAGTCTAGCTTACTCACCTTCAACCTAGTGAACATCAACGTGTAAATGAGGCAGGGAAGAGGCCACATAAAACACAAGATCCGAGCCACTGGAGAAACGACTTCCAATGGGGTGGGAGGGGCCGAAGGGCCGTATGTTGGGAACCGTTCGAAGGTGGCCGGGTGGATGGGAGAGGTGAGTGTAGGAGGAAGGAGGCCGGTGGACGCGAAGGGATAGTTTTGTCTGGTTGGGGGAGCGGAGGATAGCGGAAGTGACGAGGAATATACGACACTCGATACCGGTTGAACCTTGCTAGAACCATCAATCAAGTCGAGTATTCTAACTACAGAGCTGCGATAGATCCATTCTGCGCGGCGCAGAGCAGGGAAAGAGACTGGTGAGGAGGTCGGAGGTGGAGGCGCGATTATATCCAAGTAGTTTGAGTAGGCCGTGATACTTGTTTCCTCGAGAGCGTAGATGGCACGGTTCAAGGCCGGCCACCTGCCTGTAGAGAGACCATTCCGATTATTGGTAACGTGAAGTAGTGCGCAGAAATTGAACACAATGGTGAGGAGCGCGAATGTTGGTGATAGCAACATTTCGCACGACGCGTCCGAGAGAGACGGTGGAAGTGGAAGTGGAAGATAAGAACAAGAGTGGGCCAAGGGATCTGCGTGGTCGTCATGTGACATTCCATCAAAGATCATTTTGAACTTCCTTTTTTGGAAGATCAGCAGGTGATCACTAAGTTTGCGTGGGCTACGATGGGCATAGAGCCCAGAGGGTATCAATTAAGGAGGGGATGGATATTATCAAACAGAACGATGCGATTTACCTGATGTGGGTGAATTTGGAATACCTGAGGCCTGATGGAACAGCAGATCAAAGAGGGCAAGGGGGGCATATCGAAACCCAAGCGGGCTAGAAACTCGAGATCGCGTCCTGCACTCTGGACCTTTGTATCTTCTGGAGAAACACCTTGCGGGGTTGGGAGAGCGGCATTCCAGGGTTGTCCCCCCCGACCTGGTACGGGACGGAGAGAGACATGGGCCTGACGAATCAGCTTCGAATATGAATCCCCCCAGGAGGTGGTTAGGATCACGTCATCCGAGATACCGAACATGAGTTCATCTATTCTCTGGAGCCGGAGACATTCCACCCTCAATCATTTCCATCTTCGTGTCGTCGAGTGTGACCAGAGAGCTGGTTAGAAAAGAAAATGACATGAATAGACCAAAAGTGCTCGTATCCATGGGAAACGCTGACAGGCGATAGACCTAAATGGCCAATGGATATAACGATGGTGTTGAATTCATTGAGCCAGACAATGGCGAACTGCAGGACATGTCGGTTTGTTGTGGAAACTGACGTGGCTTCTGAGGTGGCCATTGAAGCCGCCAAGCGGTGATGTTCATGAGCAAGAGCAATATACCCGGCGGTGTGGCGATAGACTGCCGGGAAAAATCGGATCACGGTGAGACCCCCTCATCACAAATGCGGCGGGTATCAAACTCGGGCACGACATGTATTCGCCAGCATGAAGAGGAGGATCCTCGACTACTGGTTACATTGGTACTACAACCTCCCCACCGCCCTACGAAGGGCTTTTAGCAACTCGAAAAGATCGAAGCATTATACATGGGTTTAGATAAAACAACCCGGGCTGTCTCATCATTTAGTTTTGAGCGTCGGGTCTGAGGGAACGGACAGTTTTTCCGGCCCTCCAGATCTCCTGGTTGTTAATTTCAGCCAACTCCTTGGCGAGGTCTTCACGGTAGGTCTTCCGGCCGTTGAACTCGAGGGACTTGCGGGTTTCCGTTCCATCCTTCACACTCTGGTAGAGTTTCTCAAAGATGGGGGTATTGGCCTTTTCGAAAATGGGAGCCCAGTCGAGGGCACCGCGGCGGGCGGTGGTAGAGCAGGCATTGTACATGTGATCCATGCTGATCACAAAACATCAGTGTTGAGTTAATACACGGGTAGAGGTCAACTTGCCCCTTCTGGCCGATAAGAGGATAGAGGGACTGGGTAGCCTCCTCGACAGTCTCATTGAAAGCCTCAGACGGTGTGTGGCCATTGGCACGGAGAACCTTGTATTGAGCCAGGAAAAGGCCCTCTGTTGGAGAAATTCCCGGTCAGACGTGGGGTAAGAAATCCCTCAGATCAAATGTCACTCACGAATAGCACCCATCAGCTGACCAATAAGCACGTCAGAGTTGTGTCCTTTTTGGGTACAGGTTGTCCGAGTACTCACCACACCACGTTCACCGTAGAGGTCGGAATATACCTCCTTCTCAAAGGTGGTCTCATACATGTAACCAGAACCGATGGCGACACCAAGGGCGACAGCCTTCTCCTTGGCCTTTCCGGTAACGTCTTGCCAGACCGCGATCGAGGAGTTGATACCACGACCCTCCTTAAAGAGAGTTCGGACGGTGCGGCCAGAACCCTTGGGAGCGACAAGAATGACATCAATGTCCTTAGGAGGGACGACATGAGTGTCATTCTCATAGACGATGGAGAATCCGTGAGAGAAATAGAGAGTCTTGCCCTTGGTGATCAGAGGCTTCAACTCGGGCCAGGTGGAGGACTGAGCAGCATCGGAAAGAAGGTTCATGACGATGGTGCCGCGCTTGACGGCCTCCTCAATGGAGAAGAGAGTCTCTCCAGGGACCCAACCGTCCTCTTGAGCCTGTTTCCAGCTCTCACCACCCTCACGAACACCAATAATGATATTGAGGCCATTATCACGAGCATTGAGACCCTGTCCATGGCCTTGGGAGCCGTAACCAATCAAAGCGAGGGTATCATTTTTGAAGTACTCTTGGAGCTTGGGCAACGGCCAGTCGCTTCGCTCGTACACGACCTCTTCAGTTCCTGCAAAGTCGAGGGTCTTCATTCCGCGAATAGACTGTGTGCGGCGGGTTTATTACGCATGTTTTCGTGAAGAAAACAAAATTGCGTACCTGGACAACTGCCCTCTGGGGGAGTTTAGCAGTGACGACAGCGGTCCTGGCAGCGAGAAAAGAATAGGAAGCGGACTGTTGGGTGAACGACTTTGGTGCACGTCGGGAGACGGATCTCAAAGCACGGGTGGCAGAACGAGAGACAAAGGACATGGGTTTAGAGAGAGAGAGAGGGAGGAGGGAGTGACTCGCGTAGGGCAGGATTTTATGCAAACACGGCAAACACCGATAACGCAGGCTTTCGCCGGGTAACGAACGCGAGTCGCACAAAACCAACAAAACCGGGTCTCCGACCTTGCCAACGGAACCTGAGAGGCGTTCTCTAATATTTTCTACATTTTCTCCTGCGCCCTCTACACAATGTACGCGACTTAGGGGTACAGAACGCGTGACAGGGGGTGTGACGTGTGTGACCGACGAGTAACGGGGCTGGCCCTGAGCGTCAGGAAATTCACGACGCCTTGAATCGATACGAACGTTATCGTCCTTGCCATCGCCTGCGACGACCGCGGCAGCAACCATGACGCATATGCTGCCCCCTCATTCCGACATCCCACTTGGCCACCCCGGTCTCCAAGGAGGCCTCCAAATCGACCCTAACCAAGCCCAACAAACTGCTCAACAACCAGGCCAGCAGCCCCCTCCTTCAGGATCAGGTCGAAAACGCAGAAAGGCAGACAGCGGAGAAGATGCCGGACCAGCAGAGCCGCGCCGCTTGCGCCGTTCTCATGAGGCATGTGCTCGTTGTAGGGGCAAGAAAATCAAGGCAAGTCCCGTCGGTGTCGCCCGACCGCAAACTTCCGTCACCGCTCGCTAACATCACTCTACCAACGACTCACAGTGCGATTCAAAGTATCCAAGATGTACCGCTTGTGCGACCGCCGGCACTGCCTGCGAGCAAGAGGACCGTCATCGTCAGACCCTCACGCCTCGTGGCCATACTGAGCGTGTCGAGCGTCAGCTCCTCCAATGCGTGGCGCTACTGAAGCGCCATATTCCCGGTTTCGACTTAAGTAATATTGAGGACATATGCGCCCGCGAAGGACTCGAAATCGACCCCAGCGTCACCACCGCCGTCGGTTACCAATGGCAGGCGCGACCCTACCCCCCACTCAGGCCAGGAGATCCCATCCCCCCCAAAGGCTTCCCACCTTACCCGCCCATCCCACAACCTCATATGATCCCTCCTGGATATCCCCCCATGCCAATGTATGGTCCTCCAGGATCCCCTTATCCGCCTCCACCCCTAGGCATGCAAGGTCCTCCGGGCCCCTATAACCCCCAAATCCACCCATCCTTCCAGCACCCTCCCCAGGTCCCGCCCCAGCCAACTCCAGTCCACGTGCAACCGCGCCCAAGTTCTGCGGACGGAGAGCTAAAGGGCACGGACCCTCAATCCAACGATCTCTCCAATTCCCAGGTGAGTACATGACCTCATTAACTTGAGGGTTCCATACTGAAGCCCTGCTCATTCTCGACAGTCACTTGCCAAGATTTTCGGCGTATCGTCTTCCATCGTCAACAATCTAAAACTTGCCCCAACCCCAGGGGACAGGGAAGACCTTGCCGTTGGTTCCCACGGACTGAGCTCCGGTCGCGATCGTGAGATCATGTTCTCGCGCGATCCCGTCAAGTGGAAGCAAGTCAAGGTCGCTGTGGATGGGGACACCGCGTTTGAGGTATCCCTTCCTCGCGATCGCGAAATGGTCAACCGGGTTGTCGACGCTTACTTCGAGAGGCTCAACTCCCACCGTCCGATCTTCCTTAGGCACGACTTTGAGCGCACCCTAGAAGAATTGTACGATGGGAAAGCTCAACACCACGACCCCGGCTTCTTGTGCAGCATGTATCTCGTCTTCGGGCTCGGGACCTTGAGCGAACTAAATCATCGCGTGTTCGAGCGTGACGGAGCGAGACACAACTCCGACCAGGTCCCCCCTGTGAAAGATTTGATGGGCTCAGGATGGCCAAAACATGAAGAATTTTTCGATTGCGCATTGCTTGTCAAACCTGATCTGCGTGTTACTGTATCCAGCTTGCAGGCATTGATCTTGTTGCACTGGTACTTGTATACGGAGGTACGTTCCCGCTCGTCTGTCAAGATGCATCGTGGGTTGACTCACGACAACAGCGACAAGGAAGAACCCTTTGGCGCCTTGTTGGAAGTTTGGTCAGACTCGGAATCGAGTTGGGTCTGCACCACGACCCGACCGCACAGGGTAAAACCTTCTCCGAGGATGAGTGCCAACTGAGAACGAGGCTGTGGAACATCATCTTGATTCACGACCGGGGAACGTCGATTCTACTCGGCCGGCCACTGGCCATTTCTCCATCCGATTCAAATACCCCCAGACCAACGAGGTCAAAAGGTCCTAAACAAGAACTTTCCGATCACTACCTGTACAGCCCTCCGCTCGTGGAGATCCAGGCAGACATTATCAATTCGTTATACACCCCAACATGGCAGAGCGCGGACACCATCATGCGGCACGCAACGAGAATCATCAAGAGCATGGTCGCCTTCCGTAACCAACTCCATGACAGCTATAAGACGCTCTTTGGGGGAACTGACGATTGGTCTCTGGAAAGGAGAGCTAAACTTGTGGAAGATGTCACCGCCGACCAGGGTTTGACACTCCTGAAACTCGGTATCTCGAGGCTTTTACTCCTGAGGGCTTTGTTCAGCTCGGAGCGACTCGAGTACTCGCAGAGGCACAAAGCCTTGGAGGATGGTAAGCACCTTTTGCTTAGGCGCCAGACATGAATTGTTGTCGATTGAAATACCCCCTAGCGATTGTTTCTTCGCATAATATCATCATCCTTCACAACCAATTGATCAAGTTCCCTGACATTGCATTCTTTGTCTCGCCTATCCCACTTCACATTGCCGCCATGGTCATTCTGTACGGACACATGTCCCACTGCGATCGCATCCCTCATCAGGTGGCGTTGGAAGATGTCTGGATGGCTCTCGATGTTCTTCCGAGCATCCGTTGGAGATGGGAACGCAAGGATCTCAATGGAGGTCATCCACTTATCGCGCGCCTGGCGGAGAAAATATTGGCAGTCAACCTCCATCAGGTTGGACCCCCCTCCCACCCCGTCCTCCTTAGTGAACCGGACTGGGAGCAAGATGCTACGAAAATGGCATCCATCTCTACTCCGAAGATTGGACACTCTCCCAGGTCCGTCGGGAGCGGATCGAGCAGCGGAGGTGGCGGTTCAGTATACGGCAATAGTTTCAACGGTCAAGGAACGCCGAAAGTGGGGTACACGCAGCAACCTTCCGGCCACCTCGCCGATGTCCCCACCGGATTGTTCTTTCCCTTCTTCCCAGAGAAAGCCACCGGCGGTGAAACCGGGCAGTCTTCAGAGGAAACCCCCGACACCCCTGGAGCTTCAGGTGTTGGTGTTGGACAACCTGGCACGGGATCCGCTAGCGGGGGAGGTCAAGGAAATTATGATTCGTTGTTGGCGACCGCTGCTGCGACACAATCGATACCATATGGATATCACTCCAGCCACGAAAGCTTCATGCTCGAAGAAAAGGACCCAGTCCCTGTCATCCCAGGGATGCAGATGTGGATGTCCAATGCTACATCTGTGAGTCAACGTCACGTTTCTAATGGTTGAGGTAGAGTTGTTCTGACCCCACCGTTAGGGGCGACAAGGACAGCGGCAACAGGCTCCGCAGTTGTTCCAAAAGTACTGACTGAGAGGCGTTTTTGCGTGCTAAAAAGGCAACGGAGGCTCATTCTCTGTGACCCAGTTCGCGTTAGCCCTTGCACGTTACTGTAGATAAATCACCAATCCCCGTTTCCTGGTTCGTTGTTTCGATATTGACTTGTTTCTAACTCTGATGTTTGGCTCTATATTGATATGATGTATACTAAACTGTTTTGAAAACTCGTTGGTGAAGCATTCACCCGCCCCCGATGCCCTTGAGAGAAACACAGCTTGGTTTAAACTGCGAGACAGGGTGGCTTAGCTCCAACTCACTCAACGAACCACGGTCCAATGAATTGCCAACTCCAACCCGAGCAAGGCCTCTTTACATAATCCCACCCGCAGTGGATGGAGAGTCGACCGCCGCTGAGCACGGTCAGGTATCCTCCATTCAACCGTTTGACGTTGTATCCTATCGACGACGTGGATGAACAGCAAGTTCCTGGCTGACGACTTGATGACTACATAGTTGACTTCTCTATCATGGTTACGATGTCACGCTATCGCTGGCGAAAAGGTCCTAGGATGAATCCCTCCCCTCAATTGGCGCTACGTGTTAGTACCGTATATGCATCGTCTGATGGACGGTGCATACAGAGGTACGTTCACACCAGTGACGCAACCCTTCCGGTGAAACATCTGGTAGGGCCTTGCACGACGGTGACGCACTTTGTGACGATCGGGGGTGTCAGACCCGAACCCACCCGAGACTAACACCAGCTATGTAAATGCCGGAGAGTCTTCGACCCCTGCCAAAGTGCCCCAACTGGATGCTCGTAATTAGGACGCCCACGTAAATGCTCGGTGAAATCCATATAGTACAAGGGCGCAGTGGCTACAGAGTCCAAGTCAGCGTGAGAGATCTATCGTACAGACGAACGATTGGTGACCACGCAACTCCAGATATATAGACAATGACAGATTTCTAACCTATCGATTCCTTATCGAGGGACCTAGGGTGGCGTATCGAACAAATTATCAAAGAGGGAAGAAAAATAATTACAACAAGCTGCTGAGGGTGTGACCAGCACCTGCCAGAGCCGGTTCGACGTAAACTTCGAGATCGGGCCGCGCATACATCACCCTCTCAAGTTCACAGCGAATTCCCGGGTTCATGAAACCTCCCACATACAACGTCTGCAACCGAGGACACAAATTCCCATCCTGAAGGACCCTGAGGAGATCCGCGTCAGAGAAGTGAGTCCGAAGCGTGGTCAGCTCGTGCATGAAGGAGAGCCACCCATGGAGGGGAACCGTCTCCGCCGTCACCCAACTCAGCGTCACTTCCTTCAGCTTCCCTTGTGGCCACTGTGGGCCGGGGGGAGCAGTAAACACCTCGCCCGATATTGCCCAAGGCATGTTAAGGCATGTCATAAT
>QFEV01005891.1:9993-41007 GCA_003316405.1 Thelephora aurantiotincta
TGCCTTTAGTCGCCGTCCTAGTTTCTCGCCGCTGAGGAAGCAGATGTCCACTCCGTCGTGGTCGTACTGGTTCGCGATCAGAGCGAGATTCTTCGTCACTTCTCTGGCCTGGGGAGAGAAAAAAATAAAAGGTGAATTAATAACGAATGGGCGGCAGAAAGTGATGGGCGTACGTCTGTCCAACTAGACCTGAGAGTCTTGCTCACAACATCATCCACCAGAAAGACAACATCGTAGTCTTGAAGGGCTTGTAGGTCCTTCTCCGTCGAAGGGTCGTACGTCTGGGGCTCAGGGGTTGGCTGTGCCATACCAGTGATGAGTAGCTCGCTGCTCGGTGGGTGAGGTGCGAGTCCAACATTTGCCTCCGTCATTGCTTATTTATACCTCGGTCCTCACCTACATCCGCCGTGGACTGAGCGTGTAAATTTGGTCATTCGATTTGTTTGTACTTATCCGTCCCAAACCGCTATTGTGATCCACGTGAAAGCCCGAGAACCGGCGCGCTGCATGTCCTGGCCACTTTGTGCTGTGAAAAAGCCGTAATGTGGAACGGAGCATGGTGACTTCCTATAGGTCGGTCCCGATGGTTCTGGGGGCGGGCTTGACATCGGCCAGTACAGTCTCGGCCGGGTGGGATCCCTTGCAGTTCGGTCACCGACCGGCGGGACTACCACGCGATCATTTCAAGATTCCGGTGGCCAAGTCTGAAAAGTTTGGATCGCACTATCATGGTCGTGCGACGACTTGATGGTCCTGGCGTCTCTGAGCGTGAGCTACTTTGAATGTGCGGGACCTAATTTCCACTGCATATTGTGGCGTTGATTTTCCACAGAACATCAAAACACGGGTTCTATGTATTGGAGGACATTCCACCTACGTTGAATGCCGTATCTCAGTGACCCAATCTCAATCGGCAGGTAAGTTGGCAGATAGTCGCCCTCGTACTTCTATTGAATGTCTGGATAGGTATTGCCCTGTCCTACGGCTGTGATTCCACAGGAATCCGCCGACGGGACGTAGAAAGGGCGCCGCTGAATCCTGGAATTGAAAGGCTAAGTGCTCTCCCAGAGCCAGCGGGTTATTCTCGGATGGTGGCCTGGAGCTGCAACGAGGTATTCATCAGACGCTCTCTATGCCGGGGCCATTTGACTAAGGCTTGAGGTCCGTAGCCCCACAAGGGGCGAGAAGGCCTGCATCGAAACAGCTGCACGCATGTAGCCACCCGTTGGTCAGATTCCTGCGGCTGGTTTATTTGGTTGCCCAGGGATGGTAAGTATTGATGAAAGGCGGAACAAGGAAATAACCCGTCGAACCCGAAGGGCAGACTTTGATATCAGCAGGCGTTTGTTCTCTAGGACCACTTAACCATAATCGGTACGTGTGGTCGTGGTCGAGGGTCCACTGCTGAAAACAAAACGTGATACTACCATATGAACAAGCGGGACGGTACTTTCTGCTCGTCGCAATTTGAGCTTAGACTGGAGACCGTCATTCCCGCTAAGTATCACCTGCACTTCTACCTCCGCGCTGGCCCAAAACACTACACAACATTTACGCTTTCTTGCCCTCCTTCCTCCGACTACCTCGGGAAATCTTCAAGCGCACACGACGGAAATAATTTGCTTATTCTATCTTTGAAACTTTGGCGAGGCTCGGACCGCAAATCAAACGATCTTGTTACGACTGCGGTCTCTAGTGCCAACGCCCTGGGTTTCGTTCACCCAGCGGCGCCCCCCCTCCGTTTGAGTACGCGTCCTCCCCTCGGGTCAGTAGGCACCAGTTTTGTTGGGCTTCTAACGGCTCGCCATGGCCAACTTACAAACAGACGCCTGGACACCTTTCGACGCCTTTACACACAAAGAAACCAACCACGGAGGTTGTTGTACACCAAGTTTACCGTCAGGAAGGCTGTTAGCATAAGGATGACGAGAGCTATCTTGAACACGGTCTACAAGTACGCCACACATGTCAGATCACTCAACTCTCATCGACCTCATCCTTAGCTTTGCGTTCTCTTTACAGGACCACAAAGCTCGGGAAACCATCTCCCACATACGTAGAAATCACGCCAGGTCCCAACGTCAATGGGGTCTGGATGCAACCCCGTCCCGATCTCATTTTCGGAGATATCAAGCACGCACAAGAGGTTAACAATGTCGGCAACATCCGAATCCCAGGTTACTGGTACGACAAGAATGGCGTTACACTAGACATCTCCGCCCAACTCCTAGTGAAAAAGTTGCGTGTTACATCCACGGGGGTGCTTTCCTGTCTGGCTCGGCCCACCCTTCGGATGCCTACACGGGAGTCCCTAAAGGTCTTCTCCAATACTGTTCATCTATCAAATGTGTCTTCTCTCTCGAGTATCGGCTGTTGAGGACCCTTCTATTCGTAGAAGGCACCTTCCCTGCAATGATTCTGGACTCACTCAACGGGCACATGCATCTCATCGGTGTCGGCTACATCCCAGAAGACACCATCCTCATCAGTGATTCTGCTGGTGGAAATCTCACCCTCTCGTTGTGTCGCTATCTCATCGAATACGCAAACGGAGAAGTACCCTCCCCGGTGCCCTCGTTCTCCTCTCTCCCTGAGGAGACGTCGGGAACTCGTACAGTGACTCAGGGAGCAGGATGGGAAACAGGAGATACGATTACACCGTTCAGCACCCCGCTCAGCCGGAATACGTCAGTTGGGCGATGGGAAGGCGGATGGATGTGAACATTGCCAACACAAACCGATGGGTTTCACCCATATCCAAACACGTCAACGGCGTCTCGTTTAAAGGTTTCCCGAAGACGTTCATTGCTGTTGGCGGATTGGAGATGCTGAAGGACCAGATTATGATCTTGAAGGAGATGATGGAGAAAGACATTGGAGAGGACAACGTCGGGTATCATCTTTCTCCATTTACACTTTATGCTTTCGTCGCGTGGAGTTGGCACGAGCCAGAAAGGACGGATGGATTCAGGCAGATCGCTGCTTGGGCGGCTACGTCATGATCGATTCCTCTGTTTTGCTTTCCAGAACGATTTGATAGTGATGGATGTACAAATGTATTGTATTCGTGTCTAATTATCGCTTTCACACCCAGACAGCGACAGCAAAGGAGGGCTTCTGATGTCCAACTCATTCGACATCGACCGTGCTAGGGTGGGATGAACGAAGTCTTGAGGCCTGGGGCCCGAACATGGTCGTGTCGACACGGGCTAGGGCGGGCCTCCGTCTTGTTTGAGTAGACCGCCGCTGGACCTGTTTAACAAACCACACTAAGCGCCGCATTGCAGAAGAGACTCTGGTGCGGATTACCATCAAAGAGGGATCATCTATGTTGGTCCACCTGTTTTCCTTGTAAAGCATCGAGAGAGAGACGAACCAGACGGTTCGGAGGCGATGGCTGATCTTGTACGCTCAAGGCTTCGACTGCGAGGAAGCGTATTCAGCGCACAACCTCAAGAGGGGTTTTCCGAACTCGACGTACGGCTTATGCTGAGGATTTGGAACATGTCTGTCCAGTGTTCCATCGCCTTTCCGATAGCTACCAAACGATCAAAAGGCCCACTCGGTTATGCTCAAAGATGGATACGAAGAAGGGCGGGTCGCACCAATGGTCGCCTCAGCGGTCGTGTTCAAGTCTGTGGCCGTCTCCTCGAGAGTGGTGATCAACTCTGCACAGGATTGTTCAAGAGCAGATATTGCCTCGTATTCTTTCTTTTTGTTCCGCAGTGCCTGGGCCGTGACCGTCTGTTGCGCCGAAGACTGGCTGAACTGAGGACGGGATGCTATCGATTGTCGATGCATGTCGGACTGCCGGCTGTGAACGCGGTGGTCGGACACGGGGCAGCCGATCTGTGCTTCTTCAGAAGGTCGCTGTCGGACGTCCGTGAACGTGTCCACTTCTCTCTCCCTTCCACCACCATCCACTCTCTCCCTGGATCTACCATGAGTCGTGAGCAAGCCGTGCACGACAGAATTAACCTCTACCGCCTAGTTCGGAGGTTAGAGAAATCCGTAGCCGAAGAGGGTTGGAGAAATCCCGGAAACTTGAAGGATTCCGAACCCTTCCCTCACGCTGTATGGATTCGCACCCAAGGGACTCTCGGAGTGAGCTTTTCTCTCTTCATCTATATCAGGAATACTAGAGGCCGGAGCTTCTGACCCTGGAATGGTTTCCGGTCTGCAGAAGATAAGACATGCCAAATCGTTGTTGAAGAACGTGGAATTCGAGAACCAGTTACAGTTCGTCTCGGTCCTTTCGTTACGAAAACGCCGATCTGATTCTTGTTTCGGGGGGTGGGGCAAATAGGGAATGGGACTTTGATTACAACGATGTGCGGAACAAGCTGAGTACGTTGGAGAATGTAGTATCTGAGATGAACAAGGTAGGTTCCTGACCAGAGATGCGACCCTTCGCGAGACTGAGATTCCCTCAGAAATGCACCCCAACTCCAAGGAGACCACCGCCTATGCTCCCACTTATGCCTCAACCGGTAAATGGGCCCGAGGAAGCCACGTCAGGGCCACCCCCACCATCGTACGAAGGTCAGAGGCCGAGCGAAATGGTTGGGGATCTCTCATCGCTCCCAGAACCGGCACCCCCGTCTCCCAAAGAACTTCCCATTATTGACGATCTCCTTACTGCCCCATCCGAGAAGCTCCCTCCATCCACGCCCGCTTCGCGTCGCGCCCCGCTTTCAACGGCGGCGGTGCATGAAGAGCTCTCGGCCCAGCTCGCTCAAATGGCCACCCAGCTAAAGCGCAACGCGACTCACTTCTCTGATGCGCTGACTAGAGACCAGGCCGTCGTCGAGGAAACTGGACTCAAGATGGAATCCAACTACGACTCGATGCAGAAGGAACGGACAAGGTTGCGAGATCACGCTGGGAAGAGTAGAGGTACCACTTGGCTCACGATTTTTAGCATCATTGCCGTATTCGTTTCGTTCTTTATCATGTTCTTTATAATTAAGTTTACCAGGTAGTACCGGCGTACACGATAACATATACTACAAGTCTATATATGCATTGTCCTTGAGTACACTCTGAGAGTAGACTCTACACACACACCCCTTATGCTAGAGCTGACCGTGTTCCCGACCTTGGGGGCGACGATCGTGATGTCAGCTACGCCGGCGAGCTGTGAGCTAAGGGTAACAGCTGGGCAGTCGGTGTAACCGCGTGGATCCTCTGGAGCGTAGAGGGTAGAACGTTGGTACTTGGACCGTACTTAATGCACAATGGCAAACCGGATTGGGACCACAGGAAAGTTAGATCCTAATATTACATGGATCAATGGATAAAAGCTCACGTCAGCGATACAATCATGTTCAAAGGCGACCAATCTACCCTCGTCACCAGCAGAAATGAATCCTCTATCTCCCCAGATCTTCCTGAGGAATCCATTCGAGTCCTGTCTGTTGTGGTCGTAGTCATCGGACCAGCGACGCGAGGTTGGGGAACATCTCTTTGATCTGGGAGACGAGTTAGGCGAAGGTGGGTTTCGGGTCCTCCATCCAAGAGGAGACGTGGAACCCTACTCAGCCTTCGCCAACGATGTTGCTGGCGGCCTCGATGGCGATTTCGAGAAGGAACCTGGCACGGTTTTCGACCGATCCCCCGTGCTCGTCACTCTGCTGGTTCGAGACGTCCTGGGGAAACTGACCCGGG
This sequence comes from Thelephora aurantiotincta, assembly GCA_003316405.1. Taxonomy (NCBI): domain Eukaryota; kingdom Fungi; phylum Basidiomycota; class Agaricomycetes; order Thelephorales; family Thelephoraceae; genus Thelephora; species Thelephora aurantiotincta. Next base: position 15,661 of record QFEV01005891.1, read on the forward strand.
GGTATTCCCCAGCAAAGTGGGGTTCGACTCCGTTGAATCCGGCTTGATTGACCGCTTTGTGCTTGTAAAAATTGAACTCTTCTCAATATTCGTTCGCCTTTCGCGATTCAGAACGTTATAAGGGCAAACACCTACTATAACCCTCGATTACACCGTGAGCGTCCCACTCGAATTATATCTTTTCCGCTCTCAAACCTTGGTTTGAAATCAGTTGCACCCAACCTGTGTGGTCTCACGCTTCGAATCTCTTCCTTCTTCTATCGAGCGGCATACTCGGGAGAAGCACACACATCAGGAGAATGATCACCCGTGGGAAATCAGTGAGCTGATATCCCCGTTCCCACGATTACTCCTCCATTTTGGAACATTGGATCCTTAAGGAATCGGGAGCCAGACGTGTACTCCATGGTGTGTAGAACCACTCACCCGCATACTCCGTGGCCAGTACGAATATTTATGCGTAAAACGATTTCCAAGTGTATTGGATGTACACCTCGACACCTTTCCCTAACCACCAATTAAGAGATCGGTATATCTCGAATGAGTAGCCCACGATTCCTCCGGAAATAATTGTTTTCCTGACCCGCAGGAGTCATCTCAAGGTCGTTGCGATTGCTAGGCTGTGGGGTCACGATATGGTCAGCAGATGATGGACGTACCATGGGGTCAAAATACCACCGGAGGCGCGACACCTGAAGCTGCGACAATAGATTAATACTACTGAAACCTGTATCGCGAAGATCCGTTTCCAAAAGAAAATTGGTGCAACCGCTCAGCCTTGTGAATATTCCGCCGCCATGTAGACAAGCAGCCACGGTTCCTTGTGGCCCAAGGTACGCATGGAAAGAATGACTAGGTACACCCCGATCAAGGTTTCGTGCTTATACTGGCTCCCAGCCCAAGTTTTGTCTTTTTGATGACTGCCGTAATAGGAGCCTCTAGACCTCCGGACAACCCGATTGTCGCACCATCTGACCAGCCCATCGACGCCAGCATCATGAATCCAACGTTCGTCTCATTTATCTTTGGGGCAGCCTGGGGATAAAGAGTGTGTGTCAGCCGGAATTCAGGCAAGTCCAACTCGACGAAGGGACAAGCACGCACGTGTCCTACGACGTCCCCCTCTTTCGTCTTTAGGTGACCAGCCAGGTCTGTTTCTTTCATCTTACCCTTACCCTTGCCTTTGCCTTTGCCTTTGCCCTTACCCTTTCCCCTGTCATCCCAATCATCGTCAGACACATCATACGATGCGCGGTACTTGAACCCCCTCATCATCCTCGACACCTTCTGCTCGTCAATATTCTTCCCGCTATGCTTCGTCTTGATCAGGGTCGTATACCGCCCAAGCGCACCGCTCTTGCTCTTACTCTTCAATCCAAAGAGACCAGCAAGATTATGAATCTTCTTCCTCGTGCTTTTATCACAGGCGGGCAGTGATACGACTTGTTTACCCGTATCTGCGAGGAGCTGCCGGATTTGCCGCTCGACTGAGGCCATATCCACGATCAGATGTGGGATCTCGATCGAAGGGTCGAGTTTTGCCGCAGCGATCATCGCTTTCTTGGATTTCTTTCCGCCCTTCTTCGCGAGAAGTGGGTCGAGGGCGGCCGCAAGCCGAGCGAGCTCGCGCTCACTCTTCCGTTTGGCTTTCTTGAGCCGATCCTTCTCCCACTCTTTCTGGAGCTCGGTAGGAAGGTCCTTGTATTCTGCGAGTCCATTAGTATGGGTAAACACTACAAAGTCAACTGAGAGGCTCACTCGAAGGAGAAGCCTTGAACTGCGGCTCGTCGAGGAAACCATCCTGGATGGCCCTGAAGGTCGCGTTACGCGCTGCTCGGTTCTTTTCGTATTTACCAAGGACTCCTTCAACAAGATCCTGTATGTAACCTGTAAGTCGCACGACTTGAAAACACAAATAGTGCGTACGCCGATTTCCTCCTCTTTGCCCCATTCGAAGTCAGGATCCATCTCGTCTTCGTCTCCATCATCCCCCATCTCGATCATCTTCCGCTGTTTCTTTCGCAGTCGATCCAGTCGAGCTTGGAATCCCGCCCTTGGATCTAACTCGTCCTCTTCGTCGTCGTCCGAGAAACTGGACATATCTTTTGCAGCGAGGAACTCTTCCACCAACATCTTCTCCTCGTCACTCTCCACATCCTCATCATCAGTTTCGTCTTCGTCTTCATCGTCTTCCGGAGAGGAGTCTTCCTCAGCATTTGCGTCCTCCAGATCGTCCATCGTGACGTGGTTTCCGTTCGTCCCCTCGACGAACCTCTCCATAGCAGCCATCGTAACTCCTGACCCTACGAGATCCGGGTCTAGATCCATACCCTCCGCTGTAACGACGGCGGGGCCACCCTCATCCTCGTCTGTCTCATCTCCCCAATCAAGATCCGAGTCTCCTTGCCTCCTCAGGTGCTCCTTCGGGTCCTTACCCTTTCCGTCACCACGCGACCTTAGTCTTGCTTCAGCGACTGCAGCACCGAAAGATGCGAAATTCCTGTTCTCGGCAAGCCTCTTTCGTTTCACGCCTAAGACACCGCTGCTACCCCGCCTTGCGCTCCTTCCAACTACATGGACAAGTTTACTCTTTCGAAGGGGGTTGATCTCCCGGGCCGTTGAGGAAGGAACATGGTTCGGGAGGGTGACGTTCGTGAGTGTTGTGAACTCGACCTTTGGCGTGGATATCCGAGGGTTCGGTGCGTCATAAACGATCACGTCGTCTTCAGGATCGGGTTCGATCTCAACCTCGACCTTGACGTTCTCGTCGAGGGACACAGCATGCGGGTGAACCTCGTATGCGGGAACACGAATTTGTCGTTCTGGTGCAGAGGGATTTGTATCGATGACAAAGAGAGGGGAAGGTTGTGTGGGCACCACAGCCAGTCCAGGTTCGGCCGTTGTGGTCGCAGTCTGGGCTTCGAACACCTTCGGTTCGTCCTGGTTAGAGGCTATTGTTTGAGCAACCCCAGTCATAGCCTCGGTCGCGGGCCTGTCAGTCAGTTCGACGCCAGCAATGGCAAAAACCTCGGCTTCTGTTCGAATAGCTGTCTCTGTAGTCGACAGAGTTCTATCCGAAGTCTCTCTAGGTTGGACCTCAGGTCCAGGGGCAGGTTCCTGACTGATACCAATGAGAGCCTCCTGGGCCACAGGAGCGGCCAGTGCGGCTGGGGCGGTATTAAGCACCTGTTCGTGAACAAGTGCCAGGTCTTCGAAGTTGACCTCCTCAATTCCCTCCTCGATGTTAAAGAGAGAGTTGTCGAAGAGGTGAGGATGGGTGCTGCTGAACACCCGCGAGACTTTGTCCGCTGTGGGAACGTGGCTTTCTGAGGTTTCGTCTGCAAGAGGAAATTTTCAGATTTTCGGGTGAAGTACTGGATGAAGGGCATGATATGAGTACCTGGGTTTTGGACGGTAGGCTCGAGGAGTTCCTCGGCTTCTTGGAAAAGTGTAGCGGTCTCGGTGGACCTGACAAACTTGATCGGTCGTAATAACGGCCTTTCTTCATACCAGAGACTTGACAACGAAGAGGTGGAAGGAAGTTTCTGGGCGTAACCTCCGCGACCTCCACGACCCCGAAGTGTATTGTCCCCGCCGAGTCCCGGGGCCGATCCTCGGCCTCGACCACCAGGAGTGTTCTGCCTGCTTTGTGGGGATTCGTCTAAGAAACGCGATCGTTGTGAATGGAAAAAAGGGAGATACTGGTTAACGAGAGTTGTGGTCAACTCACTCCACCGCTGGACCTCAAAGTCAATCTCATCCATCGAATGGTACGCGGGCCTTCCGTAGTGGAAGTTACCCGTGAAGTCTCCAAAATCCGTTCCTCCGAACCCTCTCCCTCTACTCACCCAACTACCCCTCCCTCTCCCTCTCCCTCTCGCAAACCCGCGGGCTGATAGAGGAGGAGATGGTCCTCCTTGGACGACAAATCCCGAAGGACCCCCACCTCGGGATCCCCCCTGCAGATGTGAAGAGTTTACCCCTCCCCCGTCGTTATTCACGCCTCTTCCATAGCCCCCGCGCCCTCCTCTCCCTTGTCCTCGTCCGCCTTGACCCGACCCTTCAGTCCGATCAAACTTACGCTCCAGGTTCGGAGACGATTGAGGCTTCTTGTTTTTGTTTTTTGCCATCCTTGTACCGATGCCTCGTTGGTTCCGTTCGACAAAAATGAGACACGATAGTCGAGCAGTAAGAGAAAGGAAAACAACAAAAAATGGCACCCCAGTCCTGGGGCGGGGCGAGAGAAAATTATCTGACGGAGGTGTGGCTCTTTGGGGATTGGGGGCGGAGGTGGCGAAGGCGAGTGTGATCAATTGAAAGCCCTCGGAGTCAGATGTCGCAACGATCGCATCCGGACGCAGCGCGATCCCGTCAGCCTGTCTCGTCCTCTCCGAGCAGAGGGCGGTCGCGATTAGGATTCTGTAATCAAGTACTAACAATGCGTCTGTTTCTCTTGTTCTCTGCGCCTTTATGATACTACGCGAAGCGAGACGCAAACGCACCACCTCAAGTAGTGGGGAGAAAAGCCAAAACTTGGTAGAAAATGGGGAGGAATAAGATGAGGAAGGAACTGCGGGGTAAGAAAGAAAGTGTCTTTATCCTTGCAACAGATAACACATGAAAAAGGAAACCGGGCCATGGTGATGCGGCCCGTAAAAATGAGACAGGGATCAATGATGGGAGAGAATAGGAAGTTTCATGTAAAGAAAATTAGGGCGGGAAGCGAGACCGAGGCCGTGAAGCAAGTCATGTTTGACACCCTTCCACTCCCGGTAACACAAGGCACCAGCTATCAGTGTGAAAAGGCTTTCCCGAAAGCGAGTTGGCCGGTGCGCTGATATGAGAGTTGGTCGCGGGTCGAGGAGCAAACACAGGTCCGATCAAGTTTGGCATCTACAATTTATCCGTGGCATGGTGGAGGGAATCATGAACTGCACCAAGGGATTGTCAGCAGAACTAGGAAGGAGGACAAAACACCCTTACATGTCTATGGCTACAGTCGAATCACCACGGTCGTTCACGAGGCATACCCAACTCGCATCTCCATGGGAGGTTGCCGGTGTTGCTGCTGCTTGGCGTCCATAAACTTTTCGTTAGAGAAAGCGGCAGCCGTGGCTTGAGATGGGTCGCCGACACCGGCGCGAGTACCCCAACCAGTCTGTGCCATGCATGAGTGTGGTCTGTACGTAACACACTGAGAGCAGGACACTGACCTCATGTAGGGTAAGAAGCGCATAGATTTTCATAATGGCGAAGTAGTAGCCAAACAAGATGAACGCAGGGACGTAAACGATGTCTTGTGGCCGGGTCCACAAGTGAGGGAGAAGCTTGGCAGTACGCGTAGCCGACAACCAGACAACATAACTCACAAGGACGTTCCTGCAGAGTACCATGTCAATACCGCGTTGAGATAATGAATCTTCACTACGTACCACCACGGCAGATGGTATCCGCCTTGGTCTACGGGTTTCGTGCTCTTCCACATGAGGACGGCAACAAGGCATGGACCAACAAGGAGTGTCAAAGGATTGAATAGTTTGTCAACCTAAGTAAGTTGGTACTGAGAAACCCCAGAAAAGAAGTTGACGATAGCTACCAGACTTACCATAGTGAAGGCGACGTAAGGGTGGGCAGTCCAAATGTATCGTTCCGTGAAGAGAGACCTCATATCAGACCTCCAAGTGTTCCTGGTCCAACGCAAGACCTGCTTCAAGAATCTCCAATTCGGCTTCATGGTACTCAGCAGCTCCGCCTCCTTGCAGCATTGAATGTACGTGGACCAGCCATGAGAAACCATCCATCTAGTCAGGAATTTGTCGTCGCCAGAGTTCAGGTGGTATTTGTCTAACCAATAATCGTGGGTAAAACCGTGAATGAACTCGGGGTCTTTGAGAATGACCGTTCGGTACGCCGCGGTACGACCGGACAAGCAGCAGACTCCGCCGTCGATATGAGTTGAGGCAGAGATTTCAATATTCCGGATGGTCAGACGGAAAGCCGCGAGGATCTCCCAAACGGTGAATTTCTCTCCGACGGGTTGAACTCTCTGGGATGTACCAACGCCACCCACTTTCTGGTCCTCGAAACAAGCGAGGACGTAGGGAAGGAGAGTGGGAGGCCAGATGGCATCATCGTCGGCAAAGACAATGATGTCAGTCGTAACCTCCTTGATTCCCTTGACCATCTGCAGGCGCTTGTTAGCATATGGAACGGTGATTACACGGATGCGTTGAGGGTCGACGGCGTTGGCGAGTTCCTGGAGGGGGCCAAACATTTTCTCCTCGGTGACAATGATGATCTCCTTGGGTTTTCCAACCAGCCAGCTCCGAGCGGCTTCCTTAAACTCTTCTCCGGCGTCGATGGTGGGGACGATGACGGTGACATCTTCCTCGGCAATGTAGGTGGGGTTTTCAGGGAGAGGGACGGGACGGTATGTGAGCGAGGCAGCTATCCGGATGAGGTACCATAGGTATCGGTAAAACCTGAACAATATCGAAGAGGGGTCAGCCAATACCACGAGCGTGGCGAGTGCCTGCTGGTGACACAGACCCAATAACACCGAAGGGTACGACTGTAGGAGGGAGGGTTGAGGACCACCGAACCACGTCGTGGGGAGGGACAACACTCACAGACGGGAAAAGAGTCTGAGGTCAGGTACAACATCTAGACCCGAGACTGAGCGAGGCGAGAGTGGTATAGTAGAAAGAAAGAAAGGAGCGTGGGGTGGTAGTAGGTGATTGGAGGGGGCGTTCAGGCAAGCCTTGGTAGAGGTGGGGGAAGAACAGCGGCCGGCAAACGGAGCGGACAACCCGCATCAACGTTTTTCGGCGTCCGGCGTGAAAACACTCAGCCACATGGAACATGGAGATGCTCGTAAAATGCAATGCAGTGAAAAGCAGCAGCACTTGTTATGATACAGGTATGGGTGGCGGGGACAAAAAAGGTGTCAATCAAAACCCTCGACGGGTGTGTTCCACTTCCAACGACCCTCAAGGTAGCCCTGAGCGGAATCCTCCAATACAATCTCGTTCCTCTTCTGCACGTAGACCTGGAGATTGCCACGACTCAGCAATGGACCGGGATACCGCTGATTTGAGGGCGACACTCACCGTCTTGTCCGTTACTTTCTGACGCAAGGCGCCAATCGTTTCGGTGTCAATGGGCTGTTCTAGCAGCTCAGACAGGTCCTCGACCGCCTTCTCGAGATCCCTGGCGTCAAGATTAATCCCTGCACGCTCGATGGTCAAGCAAGCGGATTCCCGAACCTTTGATTGTCCTCGAACAACTCCTTCTCATTCCCTTTTTGTAGGTAATACGCCATTGCGTACGTCCACTTCAAGGTCATCCTACACCTGAATACCTCGTCTACAGCCTTCTTCATGAACTGAACCTCAATCCACGTCAACGCGGAGGTGAGTTGCATTTCCTCCATTTTCTTCTCGGTCTTGGCGTACAGGTCCATCGACAATTTGGCTGACTGTTCATGATTGGCCCATCGGTTGTAGTACTGTGGGAGCAACGGATCAGAAAATGTGTCCACAAGATCTGGAGGCTAGAAAACTGTGCGCCACTGACGTGCAAGTATCTTTCCAGAGAGGCGCGGCTTTTCGATTGGGCATCACGAGCCTCGACGCTCTCCTTCTCGTCGAATCTGTTACACGAATACCACGCCGTTCCATGCTCCGACCAAGGACCTGAGCACGAACGGGCACAGCGCACAATCAGTGAACACACCAGAATATCCGTTAAAAATCCCATACCCATGCAAACCCAGCAGAACTCGTATTTACACTTCTTGCAGGTCATATGACTGGGCGTGAAACATGAGAATGAGGAGAGCTGTCATTCGGATGACCAATACTTACTTGCAGCCTCCGTCCTTCTCAATGGTGCTTTGACATTTGCTGCACTCCTTTGTGTTGCTTTTGATCCAGTTAGCGGTTTCGGAGTCGTCCCGACACTTCTGTGACCAGAGTTTCGAGACACTACAGATTAATGGCCGATGGTCATCCTCGATCGGACATGCGAAGCAGAACTTGTGCTTTTCGTCACCACAGTTCACGATCGGTATAATTGTTGTAAGCGCGAACTTGGAGGCAGCGGCAGGGCACGAGACGGTCTGGGAACATTCCGGGTATGGGCAGAACTTGAGCTTGCGGTTACAAGAGACAAAGTGGCGAGCGAGCAATTCCTTGTAACGATCAAACGTCGGAGGGTCTACGGTCAAGACAGAGAGGACGAAGGAATCGGTTGCGACTAGAGTGCAGTCTTCAGCCATGCAGGTGATCTTGAACTCGCCCTCGGACCTGATCTTGTTTGTTACGTACGCAGTCCAGCATTCCGTGCAGAACTTATGGGAACAAGCAAGAGCAAGTGTCCGCGTCTGGGTGTCATCAAAGCAGATCGGACAAACAAACGGACCCTCGACGGAGAGTGACTTCTTCGACTTGGTAAGTGTCGGAACGGTTCGCCGGGTGGACCGAGAAGGGCCAGAAGTGGTTGATCGGGAAGGGGTGGGTGGAGCAGAAATCCCAGCCTCGGCATTAACACCTGCTGGGTTATCCATGTACTTCTCGGTGAGCTTCTCCTTGTTCCACTCATAATTCCGGAGGAGGATTGAAGCCACTTCGGGCTGAGTGATCCCGGTTAGAGATACCGGAATATCACGACGGCAACGCAGCATACACACCTCGATTCCAAAGATTCCGGTAATGTACTCAATACCTTCGTCCATGGCCCTTTCAACGTCGCACTTGGAAAGCGTGGCAAAGTCGACATGATAAGATTTCTGTCTGCCTTTGGCGGTGACGTCGAATGCGTCAACGTCCATCTCTTCGGATGGGGCGGAATCTGCTGGTTAGTCAGTCACTGGCCACTGCAGCCGGACAGGTTGTCGGATGACGCTCACCCTGATCATCCTGATCCATTAGCTCGTCCTCATCGTAGTAATCACCCTCGTCTTCGGAGTATTCGTAGTCAGAAGACATTTTGGCAGATGTAGACTAGACAAAAAAGTGCGGTAACAGACGATAGCTGGCTATCGCTGGTAGTGGTACGAGTGGAAGAAGTGGCGGTGTATCCGGGCAGAGGCTGACTGGAATAGTCTTATATAACCGTGACCTCCCTCGGTCGGAGACGCAGACAGAGGCACGCCGTCGGAGTTTGGCTGAGTTTCGGCAACATCCGGAGGAGTGACTGGGTTGACGTGGGAAAAGGGAATTTTCGAGTTGTTACATAATCCGCGAGGGCCTGGCGCAGGGGAGGTGATTGGAGATAAAAAATGTACAGGCCATCCTTCCTCTTCAGGCCGCTATCAGCTTCGATTAGATCTCCCTTCCTTTCTGAAGACCGCCGTCGCTTCCCCGCCCTCGCCAGAACGATGGCCTCTGAACAATCCTCTGCTGGCACACACAAGGACCCCGTCACGGGGGAGATGGTCTCCAAGACGTCTGCACATTTCACCGTCTCATTCATCAACCGAGTCCTAACCGCTCATTCCATACAGTGAGTTGAAGCGACGCGAAAAGCAACGTCAAAGGGAGGCTAAGAGGGCAGAGACCGCTGCCAACGCACCACCGCAGCCCAACGCTCCCGCAAACGCTGACGCCGCTCGAGACGAGGAGGCTCTGAGCCCGAGGGTAGCGTGACTCGATCGTCCATGTTCAAAATTTGTGCTGACTCAATGTGTGTGGTTGCACAGCAATACTATGAACTCAGATCCCGACATATTCAAAAGCTTCGGGAGACCAAGAATCCCGAGCCATACCCCCACAAGTTTAACCCCACGCTCTCGATCCCCGCATACATCGACAAGTATGGTGTGGAGGGCAAGGTTCCCGCTGGACAGAAGCTCGCCGGCGAGGCCGTCGCTCTTGCCGGCCGGATTCACAACATCCGACACTCTGGCCAGAAGCTCCGATTTTATGATCTCCACGCTGAGGGCAAGAAGGTCCAGATAATGGCAACCCTCCAGGATGACAAGAACCCGGACAACTTCATCACAACCCACGAGAACTTGCGTCGTGGTGATATCGTCGGTGTAGTTGGAACACCCTCGCGTACGAAGAAGGGAGAACTCTCCATCTCGCCTTCAGAAACAATCCTCCTCTCTCCCAACCTTCACCAACTTCCTTCCGGCCACTTCGGTTTGAAGGACCAGGAAACGAGATACAGGAAGCGATACCTTGACCTCATTATTTCCGAAGACACGCGACGTATCTTCATCACCCGTAGCAAGATTGTAAACTATATCCGCAGATACCTCGATAGCCTGGGTTTCCTTGAAGTAGAAACCCCGATGACCAGTATGGTGGCCGGAGGAGCGACCGCCAAGCCGTTCATCACCCATCACAACGACCTCGGGATCGACCTCTACCTTCGGATCGCCCCCGAACTTTACTTGAAGGAGCTCGTGGTCGGTGGCCTGGATCGTGTGTACGAGATTGGACGGGTTTTCCGGAACGAGAGCATCGACTTGACACATAACCCCGAGTTCACAATCTGTGAGTTCTATATGGCCTACGCGGACATGTACGACTTGATGGATATGACGGAGATTATGGTGGAGGGCCTTGTCAAATACCTTACGGGTGGATCTACCAAGCTGCAGTATCACCCTGAGGGGAAGAGCGGCGATAAGGTGTACGAGCTTGAGTTTGCGAGACCGTGGAAGAGGTACGACATGATCAAGACGTTGGAGGAAAAGCTTGGTGTTAGGCTTCCACCGGCAGACACCCTCCATACCCCGGAGGCCACCAAGTTCTTGGACGATTTGTGTGTCAGGGTAAGGATGGTCTGAATGGATAGCTCTGTCTGGTCATGGGTTGACCACGAGTCCACAGCACAACGTAGACTGCAGCGCACCGAGAACAAATGCCAGGTTATTAGACAAGGTAAAGGATCCGCAAAACTTGGCGGCACGGGGCCGGATAGGCTCATCGGTGCGTCACAGCTCGTTGGGGAATTCATTGAGCCACTCTGCATCAGTCCTGCGTTCATCGGTGAGTTTTAGTTGGCCGGGTATGGTTAACCCCTTGAGACTGAAACAGACCTGTTTAACCCCGTCAGTCGGGCACCCTCAGATTATGTCTCCACTGGCCAAGTGGCACCGATCACGGCCTGGCCTGTGTGAACGTTTTGAGGGGTTCATGTGTGGAAAGGAGTTCTGCAATGCCTATACTGAGTTGAACGATCCATTTGAACAGAGGGCCCGATTCGAGGAACAGGTCTGTGGCATTCGCGTTGCGGAACCATTTGGTTGCTGAACGGGTTGGTTCTGTGCAGGCGAGGCAAAAGGATGCTGGTGACGATGAGATCCAGGGGATCGACGAGACGTTCGTGGATGCGTAAGCAGATTTTCTCTCGCGCCCATGTTCACCCTTTGTACTCATTTTCTGGGTTTATCCCTCCAACTAAAAGGCTTGAGCACGGGTTGCCACCGACCGGTGGGTGGGGAATGGGTATTGATCGATTGGTCATGTTCCTCACAAATTCAACAAGTGGGTGCCTCGAGTTGATGTGGCCTGGGGCTCAAGATCCGTTGCTAACGCTGAATGCTTTGCTCGGCTTGTAGATATTAAGGAGGTGCTTCTTTTCCCCGCGATGAAGCCCGAGCTGGGACAGGTGGCGCCTGCACCCGGTGTTTCGGCCCCTGGGCCAGGAGAACAACTATAAAATGACCGGCTTCCAGTTCGCAGAGGACCCTTGGTCTGGACGGCGATTTATTGTGGGGTCGACGACTAAGTCGTGGATTAATTCATAAAAAAGACGTTAGAATAGTCGGAAGAGAACAAAGTTGTGTTTTTTGAGAGGAATAAGCGAGACGAGTGAATGGGGGAAATTTCAATGTCTCGGGTCTATTTCGCCTCCGATACGAGAGGGGATGATGCCGCGCTCGATATGTGCGTCTATCGGCAGACGGGCTTCTAGTGCGGGCTTTGATTGAGTTGGCGTGAAGGCAGAGAGAGCGTGTGTGTGCGCGTATTACAGCACATGTGGCTCGGATAGTGTACAAAGGGTCGAGGGTGTATGTGTATGGATCGTACATACGCAATATAAGGATCTAAGGTTGAGGATCATCGACAGTGCGGATTCGACCGCCCCGGTCGCTCGAGCTGCCGCTGGGGTCGTCGGTGGAATCGGAGGAGAGGGCACCACTGGCGCGTAAGGCTTCTATGTTGAACTGGGCGTTTTTCCTGTACTTGGAGGCCAGATCCGCGCCCAATCTAATCTCCTCGTTCGCTTGAACGATTTCCTGGGAGGGGAAGCACGTGTACGAGGCGAGGCACCGAGGGTTTGGGTTGTGTTGTGAGGGTGTATTAGAAGAAAGAGTGGGATGAGCGTTGGATGGAATCGTTCCAGGTTACGTTTGGGGTAAACGAGAGTTAGGTCCAGAAAGAGAGGAAAAATGCCGACGGACCTCGAGGGACTGGTTGAGCTCTTGAAAGATGTCGTTGCATTTGGTCTGATGTTTGTGTGGGCATCCTCGGACGCGAGGTGGAGGGGGTGGACGTACGACGCTCTTTACGATGCGCTGGAGGAGGATTGCCTGCCTTTCGTTGTGCGGGTTTTCCATCGGGGCCAACTCTCAGTGGCGTGGACTTGTCGCCGGGGATTATGTATTTGGGGGGGGACGTCGGACCGAGGAGAGGCGATATCCGCAGAGAGGAAAGCGAGAATCGGTGCGTCCGGGAGGTCGTATATAGTCAGCTGGCCCTTATCGCCCGTTTGGCCACCAATCGCCTCTTTCCCCCTCGCCCCCGGCAACCCAAAGGGGAGAGCCATAGAAGGAAAAAAACGTGGCAGGACAGTTTCTCGTCAGTGCTCCCGATTTGGCGTTGTGCTGCATGTTCCTCACGCTCTCTCGCGTTCTCCAGGGCCTCCCCGCACTTTCCTCCCTTCCACCACCTTCCCCCGGCATCCAGAGGCCCGCAGTCATCTCCCACTACGCCCGCTGACTCAGCACGGGATCACTCCCACCACTTCTCGACCTCCCTCGATCTCTCTCTCTTTAATAGCCCTCGCATCCTCCTTCCTCGCCCCCAATGGCCCCTCCCCCCCCACCACCACCTCCCCCTCCGCCCCCTCTCTGCCTCCCGTTCCGCAGCAAGAAACCGAAGCGAGTCACCACCCTCGCTCAGTCCGAGAAAGGTTCATACGGTCATAACTCTTATGCCTCTTTCCCAGACTCGCGTAACAACTCGAACTACGACCTCAGACGCCAGGATTCCTACTCTCCTACCGCGACTGTCAACTCAAAGACCTCTTTCAACAAGTCCGGTCTCATCTCCGAAGACTCTGAATCCTACGACATCCCTCTTCCCGTCAAAGAACCCTCTCCGGTCAAACCCAAACGCGGTGACTCAAAGAAGTGGGGATATGGCTGGGGTGTAGGCAAGGAGAAGGAGGCCGACAAGTACTCCGCTACCAACATGGCCAGGAAGGACTCCACAGGTTCGACATCCTCTGCCGAGACACTCGCCGGAAAAACCCCACCGTCCGGCTACCCCGATCGAGCCAATGTTTCCCGTCAATCCTCCTCAAGGACCAACGGTTCCAAGTCGACGACTAGACCCGGATTCCATGGAAATGACTCTTCTTCCACTCTCGTCGGTTCTGCCCTCGAACGCAAGGTCAATGACGTAGAATCCGTCAGAGAAAAGCCCGACACTGGTCCCAGACTGGAGGATCTCCGGAAGCAGATGGCCAAAGATAATCTTGACTACTAGTACGTCCATTTCGCTCCACGCTCCCGGCTCGAAGATCTTCACCATTCATATTATCTCTAGTGTCGTCCCAAGCGAAGATGCGCACGGATCAGAGTATGTGGCATCCTGCGACAAGCGGAGGGAATGGATTTCAGGGTGAGTTTCACCTCCATGAATCCCGCGTGTTTTAGGCATTCATCTTACCCCCCTTTCTCCAGCTTCGCCGGCACTGCTGGTCAGGCCATCGTCTCAAAGACTGCTGCCTACCTTGTTACCGACTCGAGATACTGGGTTCAGGCCGCAAACCAGCTCGACTCCAATTGGCATTGTATCCAAGCCGGCCATAAAGACGGACCCAAGGACTGGACTGAATGGCTCATCGACCGTGCAAAGGACTCTCGTATTGGCATCGACGCCCGCATGGTTTCTTATGCCAAGGCCACTGATCTTAACAACAAGCTTTCTCCCAAGGGCTCTAAGCTCGTTTACCCTCCTCAGAACTTGATCGACCTCATCTGGAAAGACAAGCCGTTGAGGTCAAAAGAGCCCATTTTCGTCCACCCCATGGAGTTCACCGGGAAGTCTACCCCAGAGAAGTTGGCCAGCATCAGAACCTGGATTCGGGATACTCCCCCCACTACTACCTCCTATTCCAAATCTGCTCCTACTCCGGACAAGTATCACGTCGCAACTCTGATTACCGCCCTGGATTCTATTGGTCAGCAGTTCATGATCCTTCCGTTGGATGGTAAAAACTCACTGTTCGGCAGCCTACCTCCTGAACCTTCGTGGCCAAGACATCCCCTTCAACCCCGTGTTCCAGGCATACCTCCTGATCACCCTCGACAAGGCAATTCTGTTCATTGATTCCGCTAAGCTCACCGATGACGTCGAAGATTATCTCAAAGTCATCGGTGTTGACATGAGGGAGTATAATGATCTTTGGACCTACCTCAGGAAACGCGAATGGGGTGAGGGCAAGGTGAGTTTTTCAAACCAATAAACCACGTTCTTTTGTCGCGCGTTTCTGACGGCCGGATCTTACAAGGTCATCATCGCCCCAGAGTCATCATACGCGATTGCTCTCATGCTAACCCATTTCCGATATACTGTGATGCCTTCCTACGTCAGCTCTATGAAGGCCATCAAGAATGACACTGAGGTTGATGGAATGCGAAGGGCTTACCTTAGGGATGGTGCTTCATTCGTCAAATTCCTCGCCTGGCTTGAAGACAAGCTTTTCAAAGGATATGAAATCACCGAATACGAAGCCGCCTTCCGCCTGACCGAGTACAGGAGGACAAACAAGAACTTCATGGGACTGGCCTACGAGAACATTTCCGCATCCGGCCCAAACGCTGCTCTCCCTCATTATTCACCCACAAAGTCGACCGCCGCCATGATCGATCGCGATGCACCATACCTGAACGACTCTGGAGGACAGTATAAAGACGGAACTTGTGATACCACCAGAACTTGGATTTTCGGACGCCCTACTGTCGATCAGTGCGAGGCATATACCCGAGTTCTCCAGGGGCATATTGCCATTGACAGCGCCATCTTCCCCGAGGGTACCACCGGCCACCAGTTAGACGTTCTTGCTAGAAAAGCCCTATGGCAAGACGGTATGGACTATGGTCACGGAACTGGACATGGCATAGGGTCATTTTTGAACGTGCACGAGGGCCCACACTCCTTCTCCAGTAACATTACTCTCGTGCCAGGACATGCCATTACGAATGAGCCAGGTTTCTGTGAGTGACTACTCGCCTTGTGTGCCTTTCGAACACGGTCGCTGATCTTCATCTCTAGACCTCCCAGGGAGATGGGGGGTCCGAATCGAATCTGCTCTTGTCGTACGACGGGTCAAGACCAGACACGAGTCTAATGGCGAGTGCTGGCTCGGTTTTGAACGACTTACTTGTGTCCCCATTCAAACTAAGATGATTAAGGACGGTATGCTCTCCAAGGATGAGAAGCAGTGGGTGAAGGATCACAATCGCCGATGCTTGGAAAAGCTCGAACCTTACTTGCGAGACGACAAGCGGGCGTCAAGATGGCTCAAACGCGAGGCTGAGCGTGGTCTTGGTATCGCTCCCTCTGGTCCTGGAGGGATCACTATCGACTGGGATTAGATCATCCCGACCTTCCAAGGCGACTCTCGTTCTCCGTCGTCTATTCGCTTGTTGTCCTGCCTTTAATCCCATGGACGTCCATTTACACTCCATCCTTTTGGTCGCCCTTCTCCACCCTTTTGCTCTTTTTAAAAGATAATCTATCGACTTTTCTTCCTGGTATAAGTCTTTGGACCCCTTTGGATTCAAATCTCTACACTTTGTTACTACTCCCTCTGTTTTCTGGTCGTTTAATATTTCCCCCCCTGATCTTTCTTGCCCCCCCCCCTCATTCCCCGAGTCGACTCGAAGTCTGTCCATTGCTTGGCTTCCCTCCACGCGGTCTGGACCACGTCAGGGAGACCCGCTGGCAGCATGTCGATTGGGAAGACGTTGGCCGGGTTGTACTCTAATTTGTCTCTGTTCTTTTTCTCTTATTGTTTTCCTTGCCTCTAGTTCCGTCCTTAGATGGTCATAAGTACGCACAGTTCTTTCCCTCTCTTTGGTTCCCCTTTTCTCTCGGTCTTGGACGGGTTGATTAGGTGCGTCACAGGACGCGCAGTAACTCTTCATCACATCGCCTTCGAGATCGGTATCCCACCTTCTACACCCCCTCCCCTCGGCTACCCCCTTCCCTCTTGTAGTCCACCCATGTTATACATTTCTTTGGGTCGGACCCGGTTGTTGGCGACTTATTGGCCACCAACTTTACTGCTTATATCTTCACCTATTGATTTCGCTCGTTGCTCAGGATTCTGGGTGGTGACCTTCGTAGATACATGGTGTATCATGATCGTGCGACACATATATCCATACGCCTATGCCCATCCACATGGTGTGGGTAAGTTTCATGAAAAATAGACCAGTAGAAACACCCGACGGACGTCTAACGGTTACGCGTGCAATCACGCAAAGATGTGAATACACAGGAAAAAGACGTGCGATGACAATGTACACCTACGAATGAGGGCTGTGGGGAAGAGAGGTAAGTACAAGAGGCGAGATAATTCCCATGAAGTTCATCGTCTTTGAGTCTTTCCCGCTTTTCGTTTCCCAGAAAATAAGTGCTTCGGCTGCAAATTCGGTCATGGATGAGTGAAACTGAGACAGGGCTCTCAAATCGTGAAAGCCTACCATCTTGACCTTGATGGCCCTGTCGCTCTCCCCTGCCTTGGCGTGTCGGTTTCTCTCCCTCTGTCCGAGGTTCCGCAATTTCACCGCTTTTGAGACCTGAGATTGGTCCCGCATGCCAGATGTTTGTCTGTTCGTCCTTGGAGCGTGCCCGCCCGTGGAGGTGACGGCCGTTCCAGCGTTGTTCTTCCTCCTCTTTGGTGGTGACCCTCCGCCATCCCCCTCCCTATCCACATCCATCAAGTCACCACCCTCTCCTTCCTCACCATCTTCTCCCTCTCCACCATCCCCTTCCTCATCCACATCCATCTCTTCGTCCCTCTTCCTCTTCCTTTCCAACCCCCTAGCTTTGGCTATCAACTCTGCGCGCTGCTTGATCCTGCTCGGGTCCAACCCAGCCTTGGTCAACGAAGCCGAAAGCTCCGAGAGGGTTCTCAACCCTGCCGTCCGTGGTAGTCGGGCGTTGTGTTTCATCGATTTTTTGGTAGCTTGAGAGAGCATCTTTTTTTCCAGGCCCGCTTGGAATTCAGCGGCTTCTCGTTCTTCGTCAGAGTCGATCTGTCGGGTGATTGTGAGTGTGCCCAGTTCAAAAATAGTGAAATGCGGCCAAGTTACCATCTCCTCTTCGCTGTCATAGAACCCGTCAGCGACAAGCCTCTCCTCCTCACGTTCCAGAGCCTCCAGTTTCTCCTCAATATCTGGATCAATAAAATCTGCGATATTTTTGCCGTCCATGATCTCCGGCATAATATCGAACTTCCACTCTGGGTTATCCAGGATATAATTCTCTGCGAGGTTCATTTGTTATTTAGGACCTATGAGGCAGGCAACGAAGGCTCACTCTTGAGATTGATGTTGTAAACCCCGGGTCCTCCTGATTCAGCTTCGATGTCCCTTTCGAGCCTTTGCCTCACGCCAGCCTGTTTTTGTTCGAGTCTGATCTTGACGGCGTCGGGGATAAACGGTTCGCGAGGGACGTCGTCTCGAGCTTTCGGCTGGGCGACATGGATTCTGTTGAGGACCGAGTTGATCTTTGTTCCCTTGATCTTATTCTCAACTCTGTGAGCCAACAGAGCGTCACACGCCTTCGTCTTGAGCTCCATGACACCCTCCTCGGTGTAACACGAGACCTGAACACAAATCACATCTTCTTGGTTGATGATCTCATCCACAAGGGCGCGGTTTTCGGGGGAGAGGACCTCAAGGCGCATGACATCGACTTTGTTGATGACGAGGACGGTTGGTTTGTTGGCAAAGAGGGGCTTGATTGAATGGAAGAGTTTGCACTGGGCTTCGACACTGTAACCGCACTGTTCACTGAGATCCATAAAGTAGAGAACACAACTTTTGAGGTGAGCAAGAGCGGTGATGCTCTGCATCTCAATCGTGTTCATCTCCTCGAGAGGGTGGTCGAGGACACCGGGGGTATCGATGACTTGCCATCGCAGATACCTGTAGTCGAGGTGGCCAACGAAGAGAGACCTGGTCGTGAACGCGTATGGCTGCACGTCCACGTCCGCACGGGTGACCTTGTTGATGAAGGAAGACTTCCCGACGTTTGGATACCCACAGATGAGCAAGGTCCGGGTGTTGGGGTCAATCGCGGGCAGACGGGACATATGTTGTCGGACCTGCTCGAGGTAGGCGAGAGGATCCTTTTGTCGTTTCATGATCGTTGCCATGCTGCGGCACCGGAGGTTGACAGAACGTAATTGGTGTGGGATTCGGAGACTTACCGGCCGAGAGCAGCACGTTTGAGCTGCTTACAGCGATAGAGACTGTCACCGAATTTGAGAAGCCGGACATAGTCCTTGGCGACTGAGTCAATCAGGTGTCTCGCGGTCCGAAGCTGACCGAGAGCGAGTTTGTAGTGGTTTTTGTCGTACAGGACGTTTACGAGAGAGGACAGGAAGGGGTGAAGGTCCTGATCTCCGTGAGCACGATCAACGTGCGAAAATCTGTGAACGTACATCGAGGATGGGAAATTCGTTCAAGATGCCGGCGAATTTCTCGTCGAAGCTATCCTGGGTGAACTTGACCTTGCGCATGTAAAACTTTCGAATGCGGCTTATTTGAAAGTTTTTGTGGATAACCTGTTCAGGAGAGCCAAGTCAATCTGGGAGCGCAGGGGCGACTTTCTGCACAATACAGTGGGGGTTTTGCGCTGGGTCTTTGAGAAGACGATGTCGAGAAAGTCATTTGCGGTGGGGACGGGCGCAATGGCCTTGAGTCCGCTGGTAGACATCGTTGGTGAGGATCAACAGCTTTTTTCTTTCCTCTCGGGCTTCCTTATTGGGAAGCAGTGATCGGACAGAGGCTTGTGCGCCGGAGGGTTCGGCGTCTGAGGTCTGCTCGCCCAGTCGACACACCCGAGGGAGACGCAGGGCGGTCCCTAGGCGAGCGTGGACCATGCGTGCTCGCTCCAACGTCGCTTTCTTGGCGACCCGGTGGAAGCTCGCTCGTAGGTATTTTTGGTTTGGTGGGAATCTACCAATGCTGTGTGACCGCAATTCGGCGTTACGACTGTCACGCATAAATGTGCGAGCGATCAGCCATCGTGACTGCAACCGCCAGTCCCAGACTGCTACCCAATACCCCATGGCCCGCAGACCCCGTCCAGAGCTGGGCGTACTCGCCGCCCCCGTGTCCCAGGATCCAGAGGCCGAGAAGGTCTCCAAGCAGATTGATGAAGACCTCAGAGTGCGTCTAATCTGCGTGTTTGACCCCGCCAGCGGCCCTGACTCCAGACCGCAGAAGGAGGCAGACAGGTTGAGGCGCAAAAAGGATAGAGAAGTCAAAGGTGCGCGCGGACGCGTGTGCTTTCCCATTTTCTTGCTGACGATGTTCTCAGTCATGCTCGTAAGCCCGAGTCCTTTCTCAGGTTTCCACCGGTGATACATGCGCCGATATCAGCTGGGTCAAGCCGAGAGCGGAAAGTCAACGCTCCAAAAGCAATTCCAATTACACTACGCTGCCAAGACTCTCGAGCGAGAGCGGCCCACATGGCGACCTATCGTCCTCCTCAACATCATTCAAGCCGTTCGGACAATCCTCGAAGACCTCGACTTTGAGCTCTTCTCCCACTCGCAAATCTCCTCATCGATCAGCAGTGACTTACCCTCCTCTTCTTCCTCCTCAACACTTGGTCCCCCGATACCAGATTTACAGCGAGCAAAGTGGAGAGCAAACCTCGCTCAAGTGAGAACCAGACTGTTGCCTCTAACCGCCATCGAGGAATCATTGGCCTCAGATCTCGTTGGCGGCGCCATGATTCCTCGTGGACGGACAGGCTTTGTGAGAGCTGGATGGCAGTCTCTCGTATCTGGCATGCGTGCTAAAGCCGTCGCGGACAACACATACACTGACCACACGCCTGAGATCAGTAACCTCGCTATCAAAGCCCTGTCTATGGTTCAGGATGACGTTGCCGAACTCTGGAATCACCCCGCTGTTAAAAAGTTCATCAAACTCCGGAGGATTGTTCTTCAAGAGTCCGCAGCGTAGTAAGCCCACTCCCGATGCGCACGCATCCGCTTCCCTACCTAACGATACCCCACTTGCAGTTTCTTGAACAATGTTTCACGTATTGCGGTGTCAAACTACATTCCCACGACCGGTAACATCACGTCATTGGGAACTTTGATGATTTCTCAAATACGTCTCCGTAGAGGATATTTTGAACGTAAGGATCCAGACCCTAGGCGTAACGGAGCACTCGTTCGAAATAAGTGTTGGTGGCCAAACCATGAACTGGTTGTTGTATGATGTCGGGGGAGCGGTAAGCGCTTGTTCGCTCTCGTGGGTTTTTTTATCACCTGATGACATCCTCCGATCGGCGTCTCATCTCGCCTAGCGTGGTCAAGTACGTTTCCTCATGTACAAGTCGATCGTAACTGCGCTCACAACAGACATCTCGTGTTAGAGACATGCTTGGGTCCCTTATTTCGATGATGGTGTGTTACAACAAATGCTCCACCCAAGTCCTCGGGTTTCTCATGTTATTCGCCCTCGATAGCTACCGCCATCATTTTCCTCGCTCCAATCAGCGCCTTTGATCAGGTTAGCGACACATGTCCTCATTTCGCCTGCTCCTGACTCTTCTGATCCTGGCCTTTTTCCGCCGTAGTACCTGGAAGAGGACCCGCGGACGAACAGGATCGACGATTCGCTACAGTTATGGACCATGGTGTGCTCGAACCTTCTCCTAAGGAACGCACATCTGGTCTTGATGTTAAATAAAGTCGGACACATTCCCTGCTCGTGAGACGTTCGCTAATCCATAAAGCACTCAGACGGATCTCCTGAGAGAAAAGCTAAACGCTGGAATCAAAGTTAGGAAATAGTGAGTCCAGTTCCATTTACTGGTCGTTGGTCGCAGATCAACTCGAACCACGACAGCATCACATCATATGGCGACCGACCAAACACATACGAAGAGGCGTCAGAGTATTTCCGAGCTCACTTTCTTCAAGTCCATCGACGGAAAGACGTTGGGAGGCGGGCAATATATGTGGTACGTTTATTGCGGCAGCTAGCATTTTCACTTCGTTTTTACCTGGAACCGGGAACTAAAAGCGCTTTACTCAGCACTTCACGTCGATGCTGGTAAGACTGTTGTGTCTACTTCCACTCAATCCAGGCCGTTGAAAGACTTGCAGGACGTGCAAGCGACGAGATCCATTCTTGCCGTTGTCGGTGAAGCAATCATTCGTTCGTACATGGAAAGCGTTGGTCTTTCGTGAGATGGTTTGAGCGTCCAACGGACGGATCCTAACACGTCTATTCGGGCTCTTCTCTCGTACTGCTGCCTGTGGACAAATCCCTATTCATCTCGTTGCATGTCGTACGGTGTCCCCTTGCCTATTTCTTTGACCTCCGGTGCCATTGTCGGCCGTCGATGCTAACCACTCCAGTCTGCGTCCCAGAAGACTGGAACATTCTTATATTTCTTCCATGCCACCCCCACTCCCCACATTGTACACGTTGTTCACAACCAATACCTCTCCAACCATTCAATCTAACCCACACGATCAAGCATACTTAGGTATTTGTATGTATTTCCCCTGCTGTTTCGATCACCATGCTTCCCGCAGT
The DNA here is from genome assembly GCA_003316405.1 of Thelephora aurantiotincta. Taxonomy (NCBI): domain Eukaryota; kingdom Fungi; phylum Basidiomycota; class Agaricomycetes; order Thelephorales; family Thelephoraceae; genus Thelephora; species Thelephora aurantiotincta. The sequence continues at coordinate 37,706 of QFEV01005891.1, forward strand.
TCTTCTCCCGTCCTCTTAATCTTTCGCGTCACAAGATGACGAGCCTCATTACATTTTAATATTACGCCATTGCAAGGTTCGCTCCTTCTCTTCGGCGGCGATAGCTCATCACACGCAACGAGACCCTGGATGCAACGCGGAAGATCAAGAGCGTAGATCAAATGGCCCAGCCCCCGAAGTATCCGATTTACCGGGACTGGACGATGCGATGTCGCTGGGCGGAGAGAGGCTTTCGAGCCGCGGTCACAGGAGGAGCTCCTTCCTCTCCTTGTCCTCTATTCCCTGAGGGAGGTAGTGGAACGACCAACAGATCACCGTCCGGATATGGGTGGTTCCGATGAGTTGGTACCACTTTTTCCCACTCGATAGAACACGAGGCGGAGGATTTGGCATTCGAAACCACCTCGTGATAATCCTTCGGTAATTTAGGCGTTCCGGTGACCACAACCAAGGGCTTTTTTCCGTCTGAGTATCGGCTATCAGTTGATCCTCGTGCAATTCCTGCACAAGCCACCATCCTGGCGCACTCAGTGGCCAGTTCCACTGATCGGGTCCTGTACTCTTGCATTCGACACTAGCCCAAGGCCAGCCGAGGGTCTTTGCGGGAGATTGTTAGAAGTTCCTCTTAACGCTCATTGAAACGTTCATCCGCCCTGCGATTCCGGTTCGAACTTTCGAAACCCCATGACTCGTCTTTCACCATTAGGAATGTTGGCCGTCCCACGTTGCCAATTTTTCACCAGGTTCTCTAGGGGTCATTCCGTAAAGTGATGCAATCAATTATTGCGACTCATTGTCAACCGAACAAGGCTGGGATGATCACGTCGGGGCTCGCGTTCCGGTCAAGAGAAGGGACCCTCCCTGTACGTGAATCGCATTTCATGTCCCAGCCTTTTGCGCCTTCAGCTGGGCAATACGCTATAACGATGTCGTTAGTCACAGGAAACGATGAAGTGAAATCGGCGCCGTTCACCTGCTTCCTTTCCTCCTTGCGCCGGTTCATCTCTGCAGCTTTCTCTTCCTTGGTCATCCCAACGAGACTGGGTTGCGTCGTGTTTGTCGTCACCTGCTGTGGTGCCGGCGGAGTTGTTGTCTGTGATCGACTTGGGACCACTTGCTTGAGAGGCGTGATCGCACGTCGTGGTGTCGCTATCGAAGGTTTCATTCCCACTCGCCGACTCACCGCCAATTACGGAAGCACTCACTCTCAGTCTGCACCGGCGGTGGTTCCGTTACTTGTTCATCGTAGGTCTCGTGTCCCAGCACAGGTGCGGTTTCGAATGCGCCTAGACCAGAGGTCAGAATACGTAGATTCGCGCCGGACAAACAAATACATCATACTCCAGTCATCCTGGTCAGCATTTACGTCCATAAGGTCATCGTTACCCCATGGATTAGATGTCTCGGCTTCTGCTTCCGCGGCCCATTCCGCGGCGTGAGATAGAGTTGACGAAGTACCGCCTCCCAACTGCATCCCCTTCGGTCTCGAGCCCCCAATCTCCGAAGGCGAGGGGTTCGGGTGACTGAAAGAGGGGACAGGGTTTCCCGAGGTAGAACCCGTGATACTCGGGGGGGTCACGTTCGGTTGGGTCGCAATTGTGCTCTGAAGATCAGATGCAGCCAACTAATCGACGAGCTTAGTGGGGTACTGATATTTCCGATGCGAACGAACCTTTTTCCCCAGAGAAGAAATGGCCCAGCTCGCCAACGTTCCCGCAGCTCCCGCGGCAGTGTTCACTAGATTCACCTGACCGGGTAGGTTCTGTCCTGGGGAACTAAAAGGTGCCAGCAACTGGCTCTGTTCCTCCGCAGTCTCTGGCTGTCGTGTGAATCAGGATCACCATCACCCGGGACGAAAACACGTAATTATGGCATACCATTGCAGCGACGTGTTCCTCCAATCTCTTCATGAAGAGTGCGATGGCCTTGAAAGCTTGATCACGGACCAATCTAACAGACAGGATTTCAGCAACAAGTCCAGTTTTGATTGTACCTAATGTTACCAACTTCTCCGAATCAACCAGTGTGAATGACATACTGGGAATAACTTTGGAAGCAAGCTCGTCGACTTCGAAACAATCGATAGTGGCCATGAAACCCATCAACCCCGCGACCCGTGCATGGACGAAGGGGTCTTTCAAGGCCTTCGTAAAGGCAGGGACGAGGACCTTGCGTTTGGTGTTATATCCCAGTGTTGGTCCTAGCCTCCCAACGAGAATGCAGGCATTTGTTCGTATAGAGGCCTCCTGGTCGGATTGTAGTCTCGCCAAGTATCGAAGCAGCTCGTTGTTCAGGATACGGTCGCTCAACTGGCCGTACGTCAGAGTCCAATTTCGCGCCCGAATACCACGATCGTACCTTGTCCGATAACTGACTGATTGCACGAATGGTCGCTTCCCTGAGTACCACGACAGTATCCGTGAATCCCGCTTGCTTTAGAGTCCTCAGCGGCCGTTTGCACAGGTTAATAACGCGGTACATACGAGGTGCGGCCAAATCTTGTCAACGACCATCCTTTTGTCCACCTTGTCTTTGAATTCCTCGAGGTTGTCCAAGAGGGCCATCCGCACACCTCTATCCGGACTAGCGAACAAGGACACCAAGGGCACAATCACAAAGGTCACGTATTCTTCGTCCTTCGGGACGCTCCTGCCCAATTGAAGGACCAGAGGGACTATCGAAGCGGCTGATGTTGAAGCACCACCTCGTTCAAGAGCGGAGGCGAGTGCCGGTAAGACACGATGCGTTGCGAACTCTGGGGGAAGTGAATTTCCCGACTCTTTCAGCATCCTGGTAACATGAAACTGGAGTGGGTTTCTCAAGGTCAGCCGGCGAGGAACCAGACAAATCACGAACCGTATCATGTTCGATTTCTCTGAATCGCTGCTCAGTGCGAAATTATCCAGACCTTGACATATATTTACGAGGTGATTGTGCGAGAAAAAACCGGACCCTTCTCCCGATATCTCAGACATACCGATGTCGAGGAAGGTTTGGACGGACATTCGGCTACGGGGATCTGGGGTGAGGAACTTCTTGAACAGGGGGAATAGCCCCCCCGGAATACCACCGCGACTGGATGGCTGTGGAGGGGGATGAGGCGGGTGTGATGTTGGAGGGGCAGGTTGGGAAGGGTTAAAGACGAAGTGGATTAAGAGACCAAAGCCATACGAGTCGGCCGCGGGTAGGTTATTACTGAAAAAGGGTTCAGGAGAGTCCCGTGTCAAGCGTATAGCACATACTTCTTCAAGGCGGTCCATCCGCCTGACTTGACTTCTGGCGCCGCGTAGGTGTTTGGGTCC
>QFEV01005892.1:0-15880 GCA_003316405.1 Thelephora aurantiotincta
CTCCTGACACTATCCGACCAGAACGATCATCTCGGCATGGCGCAGAGCAGCAGCGCAAAGCGACCGGGGTTCGGGGACATTGAAGGTGGAAGTGGAGTGGTCAAAGCCGACGCCCAAGTTGAGGAAGATATGATTAACCTCGAACTGGTGCCAGGGTCGTCAGAAGACGAGCTGTTGCTGAAACCGGGAAGTCCATGACGTCTCGACGGGGACAGGCAGGATGTGAGCCTCGCTCTGAACGGAATTGGCTTGTTCCGGAAGGAAGCGGGAGTTGCACTGGCCGAGCGTTGCTTTGTTTCTCATTTGGCGTCGCGTATCCTTCTTTGTTTCTTGTTTGGTTGGGTCGTTTCAGTGCATAATGGATGCTTGTCGGGTGGCGCTGGCGCCGTCTGGTTGGACGAATGAAAGGGCGAGGCCGAGGGCGACGGAGGAAGGCGAACCCTAAATTGGGATTGAATCGGGGTATTGTAACCGATATTTGTTCCTGGGTGAACTCTCTCAATACCCTCCACCCCTCCCGCCCGCTCGCTATACCCTCCCCTCTCCCTCTCCTTTCCACGACATGGTCCTCGGTCCTGATGACTCTGGTGTGTCTCCAGACTCCCTCCACCCGCCCACCAGTCGTCGGGGCGAGGGTCAGTGCTAACCCCGCTTCTCCAGGCCCTCAGTATCTCTCCTCACGTTCAAGCGACGTGATCCTCTCCGACATCCGCCCCATCCAACTCAAGGCTGAAGCTCTGCGCTCTATCAACACCTTCCTCGACGAGTTCCTCTGGAACATCCTCACCACCGCTCGTTCGTTGGTCACCGATCGCATGAAGGCAGGGGTCCTCAAGATCTTGCCAACCAGTCTAGGGAAAGCCGCCTTACTGGAGGCAGAGGTCGAGCTCAAAGCTTACTGGGAGCGTACCAGTCCGGCATCGATTCCTAACGCGGGAGCAAACGACACGCTCGACTTTCCTCTTCAATGGTCCTACGAGGTATTCTCATGCCGTGGCGTCACATTACGCTACTTTTCTCTCTGATGCACTAACTCCCTTCCCCGTTCCATAGCTTCTGCGGCTCAAATGCGAAGCCTATTCTACCCTCAACGATACCGACGAGGACGTCATCGCTGAGTCGAAACTCGGCACGCGCATGCGTGAGGCTGGTTACCTCGTTCCACCCCCAGCTGTCTTGGTGGCTCCTGCGGCGCTGTACTTGACCGCAGTTCTGGAACACGTTTGCGAGTACGTCCCATTTTACTCTTGGGAAAGACGCACATTGTTCACGCCGGGTTTATCAGGCACATCCTGTCAAATATCAGCCGTGTCGTTTCGCGTGATAGCAGCCGAACGTCTGCAACCCTCAACGATCTTTTCGTCGCGATCTGTGAGGATGTCACCCTTTACGGCACCTTCAAATCCATGAAAGGTGTGATAGTTAGCCCTGCCGCTCTCTGGGTTTAGGCTAATCTGAAACTCCAGTGTATGACCAGATAGAAAACTTGATCAAAACCACCCGACCTCGCCGAAGTAAATCAATTAACAAAGCTGCGGCCGAGAAACTGGCAACTTCCTCTCACCACTCAGAAACCTCTCTGAACAGCGGTTCGGGGCATTCCCGCAGTCGGGGCTCAATTGGTGATGGGAAGGCAGCCCCCGGTTCCCCTGCCGACCAGCGCTCAGGCTCAAGAACTTCCGTGGATCGCCCTCCGTCAAACCACAAACGGACGGAGTCCGCTGCTAGCGGTTGTTCGGAGAGTTTGAACAATAGCTCTGTAGAGCTCGAGGTCTGTTTCCTAGGCACAATCGCTCAGAATTTGAAGGCGCTTATCTGTGCCTTTTTTTTTTCCCACGTGTTCTAGGAACGCATGCTCAACGACGAGTTCGACGAGCTCATGCGATCTGGAGGGACCATGAAGGTGTCCCTAACCCCGGACAGGCTGAAAACTATGGAGGTCCGTCGCTCTTTCGCCGACGTAATGATATCCCTGACACCAGTTTTAGGTTTATAGGGAAGAGAAAAATCGTCGTATTAGCCGCAAGGCCTCAGGAAAACGCGGGGCTGAGGAGTTGTCACGCCAGGAAAAGAGGTCCATCGGCAACCGTCCGCCGCTGCCCAGGCCAGTGGACGTCATTACTGAGGATGACGAGGAACCTACATCTGCTCTTGTCTCTCCAACCAACGGGAAATCCCAAACGATAAATTCACCACCTAAGCGAGCGGATGCTTCCTCGTTCGACGCAACTGGCCGGACCCGCGCTATATCAACCTCTCAAGTCCAAACGGGAGCCACCCATGTTCCCGCCCGGAAGAGTTCTTTGCTTTCTGCCACAGCCTCTATCCCAATCTCACATAAACGCTCTGTTCCCGGTCTAACCCCCTTGGAACTCTCCGACAAACCCAATCGTGTCAGAAAAATTCAGCGCGACATCAACGACTTGGGTTTAGACGAAGTCATGAATGGTTCGGATGATGAAAAGTCAGGGTCTCGCACCCCATCCAGCACCAAGACACCCAGGCCTCTCAGAATCTCGAAGAGCGCTCGTGAACTGATCGACTTTCTGGATCAGGGTCCTCCCGTAGACTTTGCACCCCCTCCTCCGCAATCTCACCCTGCGTCCCCTCTGAAGACCGCCGGTCGCTTCCAACGGATGATGTCCAGACTCACTGGAAGCTCGAGCAATGAGAGACTGCGGGAGGATGGCGCGAAGCTCAGGAAAGCGAGCGTCAGCGGGTACACTCCACAGACTCCTGTAAAGAAGGTGCCAGCTGTGGTAGTTGCTACACCCCCTCCACGGCCACAACCTTCGATACAACACATTACTCCCCCCGATTCTCCTCCGACGGTCACTCAAGATTCCCCGCGGTCGGTACAGAGGAAGACATCTGTCCGGAAGAAAGTCCCACTTCTCGACCCCGAGTTGGAAACACCCGGGCCCAGGCCATCGTCCCTTCCCCCCTCCCGGACCGTGTCTAGCGAACATTCTCACTCGTCACCCCTTTCCAACGGAAACGGACAACCAAAGGTGGTGAATCAGGCTCGCACGTCTGTTTCCCCCCCTTCCCCATGTCCAGAGTCAGAACATCGAACTTGTGAAGGTGCTGGCACTATCGCGAGCGATGAGAAAATCGTGTTCCAACGATCAATCCCTACGCCGCTAACAAAGGTCGCAGTCGAGACGGTCGCTCCCGCCCCTGCGCCACTCACTGTGACACGTCGACCACCACCCCCTCAGCGTATTGAATCGTCTTTGAACGCTACCCATGCACAGAATCTCCGCCAGCTGATGTCCGCGGCAACCACCGCTGATGAATGCAGAGTACTTGTGGACATGTTCCTCGCAAGGGTTGGGCTCCCCATAGATCGAAGTACAAACGTCGATCCCTACCCTTCTCCCATATCCTCTACTGACCCGAGCGACATTGATCTGGAAAGCTCCGTCATCGAGACCCTGCTCAGTGGTACGAGTGGCCCTTCAACTGCTATTCATAGCGCTCAGCCATCAGAAGTTGGCCAAGCTGATGAGTCCGAGGTGAGGACAAGTGATGCGGAGACCTGCGACGAAGACACCGATTCTCCTACTCAACACTCTCCCTCGAGGATTGCTCGAGGTGCTCGTATCGATCACTCCCTCCCTCCTAACACGCGCCTACTTGCCGTTGCTTGATGCTCCTTCGCTCCCTCATCTTGTTATTCACCGAAATTGTTCCACCCGTTGTCTCTCTTTCGCCCATCTGACCCCCATGCTCCATCTATTATACATATCTGTGGAACTTTACCTTCTTTCGTAGGCCCCATTCTCATGTTGCCTGTCCGTCACTTACTCTTTCTTTGCCCTCTTGTGATATACCTTGTCTTCAGCTTATCAAGAACACTACACGCTACTCCGCCGACTCTGGAACTGTCCGTCCCTCTTTTGATTTTCTGATTCTAACCCAGTCGGATGCACATGTTTTCCTTTCCCACTTGTAAGATTCAGGAACCCAAGTTCTGAGTTTTCCCAAGCCTAAACGCTCTCTATTTTGGTTCTACTCTACTGCAACAGAGACCGCGATGCCCATTGCCGCCAGCTCCGCACATAGGTATCTAAATACATACGGCACCGCGACCACATCCAGGTCACCGCCTTTTGATGTCGATCCGAGAAAATTGTTGGACGGGATCGAGACTCGAACATCACTGGTGACGGCGAATTTTTCGTTTGTTCCGTTGGCAAGAGACTGTCGAGTGAGCTGGTCTTGCTCTTCTTCCACCGCGCGACAGACTCGGCAGTATTCACCACCTGGCCCCGTGGGCCTCGTTGCGCTTCCCGCTCCGAGTATGGTTGATCCGAGAGCGATGTTGTCGTACCCAAGAGAAATCATGCTCCCGCACGTCCTGCAGACCCACGCCGTTGAGTAATCTGAACAGTTCATCAACCGGTCCTGAAGCAGAAAAGAAGTCCCATGCGCAATGAGCGCGTCCCGTTCCATCTCCCCAAATCGGATACCACCTGCTCGTTTTCGTCCCTGTCCGCGAACGAAGAAAAAGGCGCGTGGTTTTGTTTATCCGGTGAGTGGAAATTTTTGTGTCTGTAATTGGAGCACTAACCTTGACTGGCTGTCGTGTCAATGGGTCGATCGGTCCTGTCGTTCGAACTTGGAACTTGTCCAGGACCATGTGTCGTAAACGCTGGTAGTAAACAACCCCGATATAGATGTCTGCAGCAAATTCTTGGCCAGTGATTCCAGAGTACATTGGTTCGTTGCCATAATAGTTGTATCCCGCAGCCTTCAGCTGTTCGCCAAAGTAATCGATTGCAGTGTCGTCTTCGGTGAATCTGAAACCGAACGATTGTGAGTGCTCTGAGATCGTGGGGTCAGTACTGCGCGATCTTACTGGAAGGGTGTCGCATCCTGGGCTAGGCCATGCATTGCACCAGCCTTCCCTGCCATGCTCTCCACCAGCATTCCAATCGTCATTCGACTGGGGAACGCGTGAGGGTTGATGATCACATCTGGCTGCATCCCGCTCTCCGTGAACGGCATGTCCACCGCCGGCCACCTCTGAGAACAGACACCCTTTTGGCCGTGCCGCGACGAGAACTTGTCGCCTATAACCGGAGAACGGGTGATGCGAAGCGTGATGTGGACTTTCTGCAACTCTGAGTCCCCAGCATCGCTTCCTGATGAAGAATCATTGGTCCCGTGGCGATGACATCGAGGAATAGGAAACAAACCTAGTAGCCTCACAGTATCAACGTATGCTACTTCATCCCCCTTATATTTTACAAACCGAGTCCTACCAGTGGTGTCGTCGATATAAGCAGCGATGAGACCACCCGGCGCGAGGCGTGCACCGACGAATGGAAGTCCGTCCCAGTCAATCATTTCTGCAGCCGGGTGCTGATAGTCACCCCTCCTCATCCGGACATCCGGACCAATACCAAAATGGAGCGTCGGAGTAGAACCTTTAAGTGCACCCTTCACGTCTGCAAGGTCAATCGGGTATGACTTGTAAACCGTCCCGTAGCCGAACCCACGCTCATGGGCAGATTTATTCAGAATCATGGCGTCCTCCATGTCGTACCCAGTGTACGAGATGACTGCTACGATCGCGTTCGTCCCGTTGGGGAAAGAATCCATACCGTACGTGTTGTGCAACACCGGTCGCACGACGGGTGACTGTCCGGTTTGTAACCTATACAACTTGTTGTCTGTCCTATGCTGAAACACTGTTGATGGCGTCCCCATTGATTGTTTACCCATCTTTCGGGGTGATCAGCCACTTCAACGTAGGAGAACAGAGGAATTCATACCTGACACTGATAGATGTTTCGCGGACTCTGAAAGGGGGTTATCAGCCCGTCGTTCTGATGATCATGATGACGTCTAAGCACAATACCTGGTTGAAATCAGAAAACGGAGTTAGGTTGGCGAGAATTGACAAGAAACTCGTCGGCGTATGCTCAACATGAGTTGAGACTCCCGTCTCAATCTCCGTCGGTGTACACGCGATATCCATGTAAACCTGCTCAAAGGAGCCGACTTGATCGTCCCGGCTATTCGCCAGATATTTCACGGGTCGCATCATCCTCGCGCGGGTGGAGAAGAGATATAACCCAGGATATTGTCCGCCACGAGATGGTGGAACCATCCCAATCTCCAGATCAAGGGGAATATTATGGAGACCCTCGGTCTTCCATATCCGGAGATTCGTCGCGAGTTGCTTGGCTAGTGACGGCGGCGCCCACCCAATGACCTTGCCATCCAGTTGGACACAAAGGTTTTTGCGACCGTCGATTTCGGAAGCAAATGACTGAGTCATCCCATGGGATGTGAGTAATTGTGGTATGTGGGAGATGGGAAGGGGAGCAGTGACGATGCGACATGTCCTGCTCAGGTGGTTTAGCAGACCGCAAGGAGAACCATCGGGTGTGTGGACGGGACAGAGAAATCCTAGGAGAAGGCGTTGAGTAATGTAACAGAGATGTAAGATGTTGACCGACCCCATGCTTCAGGCAAGAGTTTGCGAACAGTGGTTGTCTTCAGCTCTGCGAAGAAAGCGCCTCGATGTACTGACCGAAAGTGGCTGATGTACCGTTGCCAGTTTAACTTCTCCGCGACGATGGTAAATCCAGATGCTTGTTGTAGATCTAAACCTGTAGGAGAGGCCAAGTTTCCCGTAGCAAGAAAATTTGCCATCTTTGAACCGATATCGAAATTCACTCGACCCAGAACCCTATTGAAGTACCGGTCTGCGAGGTCCGTCATTAGCTTTTACAAGGAGCCCGGGCTTGACTACTCACTGTCGAAGAAGTCTGCTTGTCCTTTCTGAACATCGATGGTTATTTGAGTTCGGATTTGGTTCAGGGCCTCCTCTAGTCGCTCCTTAATGATCATTCCGTAAAGAGAACCAGGAAGCAAAACTTCCTGGTTCTGAGGCGAGTCCGGATTATCGACGCAGCATTCTTTAGACACCAGGGCGTACAATTTACGGAGCATGAAACTGATATGCGTCAGTTGGGGAGAACGCCGGTCAAGCAAACCAGAACACACAGTAGCATCTTAAACTTCTCGCGTGCGGATTCGATATGGACGAGGACCAGCTTTTGCATGAGCCAGACTCCGATAGCTTCATTGTTCCAATCTTCCGGAAGGCCCAGGACGATGCGGAACTTGTCGCCAAGGTATTCAAGACATTGTTCGCCGGTGTAAAGATTGTACATCTTGTAACTCCGAAGCAAGAGCTCCACGCGATCCGTCAAGAACGTGTTATCGTAGTCCTGCATCATGATACCCTCAAAAATCTCTTTATCTGAGGCCCCAGTAAGCGCTTTCAGAACCAGCATGATTGAGATAACGTATTCTTGTTTCCGCCAGCTGAAGCGAAGCATGGCACTGCCGTTGGAGAGGTAATGGAGCGTATTTGTTATGCTTGTCTGGTCAGGTCGGACGCAGCGGATTTGCACGGCTGAGGGAGTGTATGAAGGACCTCGGTTGGTAAATGATGGTCGGGAAAGGGCAACAACCTGATTTCTCCGGGGTAGAATCAGGTAGCGAATGAGACGTTCATTTCCGTTGATGATGAAATAACCGCCAAACTCCTCAGGCTCTTCGTGGTGAGCTACTAGTTCTGCGGAAGACATGGAACGGAGGTTACACCGGATGGACTGTCCAGAGGTCCGTGAGCGCTCTTCCAAACAACTTGAGCACGATACGCACCCGAACCATGATTGGAACCAGACCACAGTCTCGCATAGTTGAACGGACGACTTCGCCATGAGTCTCTATCTGCCAGCAAATTTTGACGGACATTCGCCCTCTATATGAGGTCAACCGTTCCCGTGCCTGCGGCGGGGCTGATCAGGTTTTGACATATCCCTCAGCCGATGCATGTGGCGGACCTCTGAAGGAAACACCCTTCGTTCTTTTGCGGTTTTATCTTTGTCTGAGACCATTGGCCGAGCTATTGTGACTTGCTCGATCCAAACTTGGACAGATTCCGTTCAGCATTACAAATAGCTGAGCATGTGCTACAAACTCACTGAGCATGCGAGTGCCCCAAGTTTTCTCACCACCCTCCCCACTGAAAACTACGCGTTCGCCGATGTCCTTCAAAGCGAGAGATAGCAGTCCTTTACCGTCCCCATTGCCAAGAGGTAGTCCGGAGTCGTCGAAGAGAGCGTTGAACGATTCAATATGGGGGGTGACAAACTCGTTGAGGATGGGTACCGATGCACCATCTTGCGGAGGGTGTCTGAACAGCCTCTCCCTCTTTAACGTCTCAAAAGTGCTCGGCATTGGGAAGAGGTCGAAAAGTGATCGAAATCCTCAAGATTGATCACCGCGGGGTTTCAAAATATTTGGAACTCCGAAACGAGTCAGCCGCCCCAACAAGAGGCGCTGCCTCAAATACTCGACCCTCACCTGTGTCTTGGACCACCAGATTCTCGCGATAGCTCATCATGTTCAGCTCAGGCTGGGGAGGCCAACAGCAGGGTCAACCTGCCGGATCGGCCTTTGGTCAGGCAGGTGGATTTGGTCAGACAGGAGGTGTGTTGTATCATGTTTCGCGCGTTTCTTCTCTCACATTTATGACTTTGACGGGTAGCATTCGGCCAGACTACGGGAGCGTTTGGTCAGCAGCAACCACAACAGCAACAACCCCAGCAACAGCCTGCCGCTAATCCTATGTTTGGTGGCTTCGGCGCAAACCCCGGCACAACACCCGCGACTGGCTTTGGCACGACTGGTGGGTGGACAAGATCTCTTGCATCACTATACTCCAAACTCATCTTCGGTTCATCAGGCGGAGCATTTGGTCAGAACACCTCAAACACGACGAGCGTGTTCGGTACCCCCAAACCCGCAACTGGGTTTGGTACGACCGGAACATTTGGTTCAACTGGGTTTGGATCCACAACCGGTACAAGTGCGTTTGGCCAACCAAACACAAGCACCGCAGGGAATTTTGGAAGCACCGGACTCTTCGGTGGTAAGCCTGGCTTTGGAACAAGTGAGCACATCCCTAGATCACCAGCGTGTTTTTTTTTTACCCTCCTCTAGCTGGACAACTTGAGAGTACCCCAAATGTCACTACAGGAACGTCAAACCCAGCTTATGCAGTCTTTAACGAAAAGGATGCAACCAATGCAAACCTCACCTTGGCGTATCAGAGCATAACTTGTATGCCAGCTTATCGTGGTTATTCCTTTGAAGTAAGTCTGATCTTTCCATAGGATCACGAGTCTTCGGTTCCTTCTTCGTCCCTTGGGAGGCTGCCCTCACTCTTATAACTCACCTACGCTCTTGGCCCTCCGTAGGAACTCAGGTTTCAAGATTATCAGCAGAATCGTAAGGCAGCTACCACGGGGGGATTTGGCGCCGGCGCGTTTGGCTCGACGACACAACCCGCGACAACGGGAACCTTGTTTGGCCAAGCACAAACTACGACACAGCCCACTCAATCTACTTTCGGGGGCGGTGCCGGGGCTTTCGGATCCACTGGCACTACAACCGGAACAGGGTTTAGTGCATTTGGACAGCAACAGCAACCCCAGCAGCAGACCGGGGCTGCGTTCAGTGCATTTGGTCAAACTCAACCGCAACAATCGACCGGTTTCGGCGCTGGTGGGTTCGGGACCGCACAGCCGCAGCAACAACAAACAGGTGGACTCTTCGGCGCGAGTAACACTGGTTTTGGTCAAAAACCCGCCACTGGCGGATTCGGTGCGGTAATCTCGTTTCAATCTTGTTTTTGTCACTGATAGTTCGAAGGCGCCACGACCACGGGCACCGGGACTTTCGGTCCTGGAACAGGGACCTTTGGCCAGACGCAGCAGCCCCAGACCACCACTGCCTTTGGTACCACTCCCCAACAACCCCAGGCAGGTGGATTTGGTACCGGAGGATTCGGTGCCAGTGAGTTTGAAAATGCGGCTCCTCTCCCTTGATCTAACCCCGCTCCCCTTAGCTACAAATAAGTCTATCTTTGGCCAACCCACTGCAGGGGCATTCGGTTCCACCACCACCGGAACAGGAACAGGAATGTTTGGCCAACAACCCCAGCAGCAACCGCCGGCTCAGCAGACAGCTGGACTCTTTGGCACCACCACAACAGGAACCACCGGTACGGGCCTGTTCGGTCAACAACAGCAACCTCAAACTACAGGGCGTGAGTACACCGACACTTTCTTATTTGACTGTATCTCATTGTTTCCAAGTTTTCGGTAACACTCAACAGCAACAACCGACCGGTGGTCTGTTTGGAGGGCAGACGACAGGACTTTTCGGAGCCACGCAACAGAACCAACCCGTTCAACAGAATCCACTGGGTGGTGGTCTCTTTGGCCAAAAGACCACCACTCCGGGGACCTTTGGATCTACCACTACAACCCACACACAGACGGGATCGTTGTTTGGGGGTAGCACCCTGGGACAACCGCAAAACCAGCAGACTGCCACCGGTTTTGGAAGTTTGTCAGGAAAACCCGCGACCACTAACGGTACAGCTACACAGTCCTCCACCCTTGGTGGTTCTGCACTCTTCGGAACCACGAATCAGACCCCTTCTATGTTTGGGGTCAACACTAACAACACCGCTCAAGGCACCCTCACCGCAACGATCGACCAGCCAGTGAATACGAACATTCCTATCTTCTCCTTACTCCCTTCTGGTCCCCAGCTCAGCTCGCTGGATGCCTCACTTTCGAAGAAAAAAGCCGAGTTCTTTGTCGACGTCCCAACTCGCTCTTCTATCCCAGTGGTCTCCAGGGGTACTATGCCCGTGAACTCGAAGATTCGAGGAGCTGGACGTGGTTTCACCTCCTCGACCTATCTGGGTGCTTCCACGAATAACCTGAGCTCCAGCCTCTCGTTCTCGTCGAGCAAGTCAAACGCTTTGAGTCTGAACAAAAGCTCTACCCAACGTGGTGGTCTCACCGTAGACACTTTTTCTAGCCCCTCCTTCGGTAGCGGAAATCGGGATAGTGTCAAGAAGCTCGTCATGGATAAGAAGGTTGACCTCTTTGACTGGGTTCCCAAGTCTACTGATGTCACCTTCAACCCTGCACTGAGTGTCGCGGCTCGTGAGAAGGAGGCGATTATTGGCCCCCTCGGTGCTGCTCGAAACACTCCCACGACACCTCTCATTAATCCCCCCTCCCGCGCTCTTGCCCGAACTCCAACCCGTTTCACCGCTCAAAGCACTACGGACGTGACCGATGAACAATCCGGCGAACTCAAGGAAGGAGAGTATTGGTCAGAACCCCCCATGGCTACTCTTTCATCTTGGGGGCATAACGAGCTAATCACCATCGAGGAGCTCGTTGTCGGCCGGGTTGGGTACGGTAAAATCACATTCCTGGATCCCGTCGACCTCACCGGATCGGGAAGCGTCAAGCAGCTTTTCGGAGACCTCGTGAGGTTCGAGGACAAGGAGTGCAGCGTCTACCCTGACCTTGATAACGTTGATAAACCCCCTCCCGGGTCAGGTTTGAACGTCAGAGCGAAAGTGGAACTCGACGGATGCTGGCCCGTCGACAAGGCTACCCGGGAACCGATCAAGGACGAGAATCACTCTCAGATGGTCAAACACCTGAAGAGGTTGAGAGTGATGAAGGATACGAAGTTCGAGTCGTTCGATATGAAGGATGGGAAATGGACTTTTACCGTCGAACATTTCTAATTTCCTGCTCCCCCTCACGCACGCGTTTACGACTTTATCACCTTTAGTGCCCACTTTGTTTTCCAAGTTATCTCTCTTAGGACGTCGACGATCCCCCAGTAGTAGTTCGGACCGAGACTCAATCTTTGTCATTTCGCTCCTCATGTAAATCCTCCGGTCTCTTGCAATATATGATATCTTACGACACTGTTATTCAACGATGTGTTCGCGACCTGAGCCTTTAAAGCCGTTCAGTCTTGTGATATGCATTGGGGCTCCGGATGGGGGGTCGGCGAGATGGACGAGCAATCGTAAGTGTAACTAGCAGGAGACGCGTTATATAGGTCTGATAAGCAATAACCACAGTTCTGTACAGGGTCGGATGGTAATTAATAACACATACATAGATCATGAACGAAGGTCACATCTGTGACCGGGGGATCTGGAACAACGGAGGACGAAGTGAGTCTAGAAATGAAATCGAAAAAGAGTATTTGCCCTCCGTTCTCCCTCTACCTTCGTTTCTTGCCGCGGTTAACGGAACCCCTACCCCTCGTCGACGCTGTCGCCGTCATCGTAGGAGCGGGGGGTTCGTTCACCACCCCGGGTGGAGGCAGCACGTCCAGGTTTTGTAGCTGTTGCGACTGAGACGGCGGCAGGCTCGCGTGGTTCATTCTTCCCGTCCCCGGTGTATGAGTCGGCAACGACACCGGCGCGGTCCTGCCCGTCCCCGGCACGGCAGGGGGAAGCCCGACCGGCCCGTAAATCGGAGTCAACAACCTGTTCGCCTGAGCCGGCGGCGTCGTCAAGCTGTTATCCGAGGACAAATCCGAAGAGACCTCATCGTCTGAAGACGTAACAGAAGACTGTCTTCTGTTACGGCTTGCCCCACCTCCTGAGGTATGAGGGGTTTGAGTGGGTGTGGTGTACTTGGATGAGCCAGAGACCCCCGACACGTTTGATAGCGCCTTCATGGACTTGGACGAAAGAGAAGTGGGTATGACCGGTGCGGTCGGAGGTTCCTCGATGTGCGTGCTGGGAAAGTTTTGGAAGCTGAAGCCCCACCCTTTGCCAGGACTGAGCGGTTCTGAGTTTGGTGGTGCGGTAGCTGACAGAGGCGAGCGGCTGGTCCTGGAATTTCCAAAAACGTCAAAATCATCCGCCATTGACAACTTGAACCAACCGTGGCTTACTGCGCAGGCGAAGGATTGAAGAGAACGAAACCAGGAGGAAGCTCAGAAACGACCACGGGAGGTGATTGCACCGGTGGAGTGTTCATACTCGGCAATGGCCGATTGTGCGCGTCCTCCGCACTCAACATACCGTGCTGACTGGTAGTAACCCCCGGGATATTTGATGATTCGGAGAAGGTATTGGAAGTTGGGCGTGACTGTCATCGAAGGACATTGGTCAATCATAGGGCGGTGCAAGAAATCCCAGAGGGATGCATACCGGTGGGATGACGCTAAAGTTGTACTCATCACTAGACATAGACGACGACTTGTGCAGACTCGGCGCAGAGTCAAGAGTAATGGAAGGAGCACGATTCGAAGGTGTATAAACGGGAGGAACAGTTGGCTGGAAGAAGTGAGAGTTGGACTGCAAAGACTGCGATAGCAAGAATCAGGTGTCCCAGGGTACAGTTGCAAAACCAAAAGAAAAAAGAAACGTACTCTGACGCTCGGGGTATTATTCGGTGAAACAATAGTCGAGGACATAGCAGAAGACCTCTCCTCCGTGATCGAGCTCAATGTCCTCTCTCGATCACGTCCGGGGTTGGGGGGACCAAGTATATCCATCTGGGAGATTGTAGTCGACGTCTGTGAGTCGGAAGACCGTCTCCTACGGTGGTGCGATTCGTGGCGATCCATATTTGGGGAGTACGAAGCCCCGGTGGTCGTCGAATCCCTATCAGAGTGGTGCACATCCGAAGGGGGAGGAGGGACCATGAGAATCGATTGGGCACTCGGAGACTTGAAAGGTGGTGGAGTTGGGGAAGCTGAAGCTGGGGGTTGAGGTTGAGGAGGCAGAGTCGTGGGGTACGCAACCTGAGGTGATAATTCATGTGGAGGGGGGATGTGTATACCATCTGCGTCGCCCACTGGAATCCACACATCAGGAGGGACGTGCCCCTGCTTGTGTGTTGGTCTGGTGCCCACGCTCGCGACAGACACAGGACGGGGAGGGATCGCGGGCTCTGGGGTGGGTACGGGCACAGGTTGGGAGACCCTCGGTGGAGGAAGTTCAGGAGACGGAATCCGTACAGGTGTGGTGACGACCATGGGATTTAACACCCTCTCCTCCGGAGGGTCCGTGACTCCCGGAGCTCTACCCCCTCCACCTCCAGGAGCACTAGGAGGGGTGGTGGTGGGGGTAGTTGTAGTCCTGGGAAGGGGTGAATGTCGACTCCTGGTCGACCGGTTGTAGTAGTCATCGTCGTCGACTTCTTCCACAGCAGCCCCCCCTTCCAGGTAGGCATACCCTCGATCGGTATAATCGGTTTCCTGCCCTCTCGCCAGACCCTCCTTGAGACCGACCCTCCTACCTTCCTCACGAGCAATGTCCACAAGCCTCTGCTCCCTCAGCCTCCTTGCGATGCTCCTGGCTTTAGCAGCAGCATGTTCAGCCTCGTCCCTCATCTTTTCGACTTCGGCCAGGGCGTCCTGTGCTTTATAAATCTCGCCTTGAGCCTTCTTCAACTGAACTTGATACAACTTCAACTCTTCCGTCTTCTGCTTCAATGTCTGCTCCAACCTAACCCTAGCCTCCGTCTCTTCCTTCATCCTAACCGCGGCAGTGGTCGCCCTACGTTCCGCGTCATCTGCGCGCTGTTTCTGTTGAGAGAGCTGAGAGGACAAGGTTTGAGCCCATTTACTAAAATGGGACGTTCGAATCTCTTCTTCGACTAGCATCCGAGCGAGGTCTCGACTGGACAGTCCGGCATATGTGGAATCTGCGCGTTCCTTGTGCCTGTGCGACGTGCGGCGGGTCGTGCTGCTTCCGCTGGAACTGCTACTGCTGTGACCGGAGGAAGAGGTGGAGTTGGAATGTTTTAATGTTGTGGGGGAAGTGGGGCCGATTTGATGGTCGTCGTCGCCTATTGGACCGGCCGGCACGGTGGCTATCGCTCCGAATCCTCCAAGACCTGGTACCAAAGGAGACGTAGGGGATAGGTCGTCCATGTGATGTTGGGTTTAGAGTAGGGAAGTTCCGATAGAGTTACAGGGAAACAGAGATTAAGGATAACAGCGGTAGTTTCGTCAAAAATTCGTTAAATCGTCAATGAGCAGCAAGTCGTGGGGATGATACAAGCCGGGGGTTGTTGAGCCGAGCCAGGGAGAAGCTGGGTGGGGGGATGGGGTTACAACGTATGACGGGTATGGTACCGTTGGCGTGCGTATGCGGGTCACTGAGAACAAACGGCCGTTTTTCGGTGAGCGTTGCTCGCATTTGAGGATGATAGCCGAGAACAATAAAGTGGGGAGGGCAAAGGGGAAAAGGTAAGGATGTGAAGTGTTGGACGTACGTATTGGAAATTGATTAGTTGGGGCGGGGCGCAGGTGTAACTGGGCTGTAGGGGAGACGTGGGGGATAGGAATGAAGAGAGCGCAGTGGGCGGAGGAGCCCAGGACGACCAAGAAGAGGGCGGCCAGCGAACGAGCGAGGATTTAAAATGAGAAAGTTCAATTCAACCCAACGCGCGGTGGCACCTCTCACATGACCCAGGAGTTGCACTTGATTCCACTCTAACTACACCAGAGATAACCCCAGCAAGGGGGAGCGTGAAGATATAGCGACAGTGGGTAGCGAGAGGTAAAATAAATACGGTCGACCTAACTGCACAGCCGCAAGGAAGGATCCGTCGGACGTACTCGTGGAAGCAAGCCCACAAATAAACATCCCCGACAACAGGCGAAAAAAAGGGAGAGGGGTGTAGAGATGGGCCGTAACTGGACATGGGAAAACGGTGAAAACAAGTGAAGCGGATTGAACTAACGATAGTTTACTCTAGTGTATAAGAAATAACCCTAGATCAGAGTGGGAAGAAGGGAGGGAATGAACAGGCGGTAAGAGGAGGATGGGAAGGGGTCAACGCCAGTGAGCGCTCGCGAGGGGTAGGAAAGGCAAGCAGGCGGACAAGCAGAACAGACCAGAAAAACGAAACCAACAAATGAAAAAAAAACGCACACGTATTTTCCAGTACAGCGGACACACCAAGTAAACAATACACTTGAAGAGTCAACAACC
>QFEV01005893.1:0-17423 GCA_003316405.1 Thelephora aurantiotincta
TTGGGGAGACGTCGAATTCCTGAGTTCCTTGGTGAAGAATATGTGTCCGAACCATGGGTCCTTACTCGGTGGCCTGTAGATGCCGAAGCGACTGGGACGTGGAATGACCGCCCAACTCCAAGACAGCACGATCATGGGTGGTTACCTGACCGGGATCGCACGAGGGAACGGGACGAGGAATTACGTCAACGAGCCCTTGCTCGGATCAATGAATCAACATCCCTCCCTCGCCTTCCCCCATCTTCTCCTCCAGCATCATACTGGTATGGCGGTCACCGCGAGTCCACTTATATGTCGCCGGCAACCCAAAGCATGGTTGACAACCTGTTGAATGGGAGCCCGGAGGCGCCGTCCAGGCTCGATGGTCCAAGCTCTTTGAGTTCTATAATGCAAAACGAGAGAAGGGTGAGGAGATTGCCTGACAGATACGCAAGTGCTTCAATCCTCTCAGGAAGAGATCGGGAACTGAGAGAGAGGGAAGGGCAACCAAGCCCATCATCAATCCTACCACCTCTCGCGGATTTTCGTACCCGCAATAGTTCCGCGTCGACTATGGGACAAGACATAGCTGCACCGTACCTTCGGATGCTAAGGTCGGACCATTCCTCCAGACCTACGATATTTAGGCCTCCTTCACCCCACCTGGCCCCTTCTAGAGCTTCACCACCACCACAAGCACTACTCCCGACCATGGGAAGAACAGAAGTCACTCCTGTAGCTGGTCCTTCCCCCTCCTCTCCGCCTTCTGACACTGCCAGTATCTTCAGAAATTTCGACTTGAACGCATATACTGGAGGGCCATTCAGGGCATCACTTTCTACATTCAGAGAGATGAACCGAAGGCGGGAGAGGGGTGAAACTAGGAACCAGAGGTACTGGGACCACGAACTTGATCGTGAGCGTGACAGGGAGATTGAGAGAGATTTGGATCTGGATCTGGAACGTGAGCTGGACCGTGAAAGAGAAAGGGAACGCGAACGCGGGAGGGAGTTAATGAGGGAAGAATCGGTAATACAAAGTATGCTGTGCCGCCGGCGTAGTACTGGCACGCAGACTTGGGGTGAGGACCCTGACACCTTCACCCCTGTATCCCTCCCGGATCCTGATTCAAGGTTAAGGCGGATAGTGAGCAGTCTGCCCCCCTCCCACTCCCTGGGTCGTGCACTGACTCGATTGTTTCCTAGATGGAACCACCCATAAGACCAGCCCCTCGTGCTCTTGACAGCATTATTCACCCAGGCTTTCCCCTATCCTCACCTCCAAGTCCTCGTTTGCCTCCAGAAGCAATGTCTGGCATAGAACACAGGGATCCCGCTCCGTGGAACGACCCTTCTCTGGAGCTAGGTCGCGCCTCAAGTTTCCATCAACGACGTCGTCTTCCTGTACCCCTCCCAATTCAGCGTCAACGTGGGGTAGAAGAACTAAATCCCAGGATACATGCCGACTATGTCCGTTCCCGCACTTCGTCTTCTCCGTGGCCCACTTATGAAACCAGCTCCTACGAAGAACCAAGGGGGCAAAGGGAACCGGGTCGGAGCAGGAGAGAACTGCACGATCTACTCGCAAGAAGGACGAGAATCGAGGTTGCAAGGCGGTTGAGTGAGGAAGCCCATATCCCCAGGCCACCTTCTACTTCCTCTACCACCACCGCGATCCCACAGTCAAATATCCCTGCCTGGGCCCCCGGAGTTGAAATCATCGATTACGATTATCCCGGTTTCGAAGAACCTGGCTCAAGATTGAATGGACTGGAGAGGGTTGAGGCACCTGGCTCCTCGATGTCATCGGCGGGACCCTTGTCTGCCCAACCTGGACCCGCTGCTGTCCCGGGTCCTGTACAACCTACCTCAATCTCCGGATTACCGAGGGGATGGCTTAGAGCCCCAAGGGTATACCCCAACCGAGACCTTAATCCTACAAGTACATCAATCTTGGGGCCAGGCTTGAGAAGAAGAACACCCCCTACTTCTAGGAGCCCTACCCGTGGCAATACTCCCAGCAATACTGGTCCTTCAATCTCTGTGGAAGCGTCTGGACCAGTCAATTCAGCAAACACGCGGAGCGCGACTAGGGTGACAAGGCGAGCAGGAAGACACAGGTACTTATCAGATTACAGTGGATATCACGGGTTGCCATTTGATATATTCGATACCCCCGGATCAAGGAGGTACACCATTAGGTTAAGGAATATGGGAGATTACATCGTCAGTTCATTATCCTCCCTTGATTCTTCACTCACCCACCACAAACCATGCATTTTCTGTCGTATAGCGTGACGAGGATTTTGACGACTCTTTTGAGAGCTTAACCAACCTTACCGCGGCCCTGGGTGAGGTGAAACCAAGAAATACACCAGTAAACATCATCGCGAGCCTGCCATCTGGGAGGTACAACGAATGGGCTACTCCAGGTTGTGACGAACGGTGTCCTGTCTGCCTGGATGACGTGAGTGCCGACTCTTCCCCATACGATGCATATCGTTGATCAAGCGGTAAATTCAGTACCAGGCTGACGACGAACTCTTGAAAATAACTGACTGCACCCATTGGTTCCACCGGGGTTGTTTGGAGGTGGGCTACCCCATCATACCCTGTCACGTCTAATTGCTTACCTTCCTTGTGCTCTAGCAATGGCTGGGCAGTGCGAACACTTGTCCCGTCTGTCGAAAACGCGTCAAAGGCAAGAAGCGTCGCGAGCCGACCACTGGCGGGCAGCCTGAGGCAGGTCCTAGTAGGCTACGCGACGATGACGACGATGACGACGATGATCCATTTGTTCCTGGTGGTAGTGGTGGAGGGGGAGGGCCCAGCGATCCACCCCCTGGAGCTGGCGCAGGCGCTTGGTCAACCTTCCCCCCGTGGTACTTTTAAACTGTTGGTCTGCTGATATCTATCCTCGTGATTCCTTCCCGTGCAGCCTGGGCCTCGTACGAACTTTGTCTACATTTCTCTGTGCGCATTTGGGCTATGTGTATAACAATTCACATCTGTACGATGCTTGGATATGTTAAGTATTTCCGCCTTCTTGGGAGGGTCGTATATTTTCGTTTGCTTCATTTGTTCAGACCATAATTACATGCCAATTGCTCGTTAGCGTCGCTCTCAACCTTGGCTCAAGCCTGTGGATGGGAGGTGGCGGAGGCGGGACTGTGACCACCTTGCCTCGATCGCTTATCGCTACCAGCACCTTCCTACCGTCATTCACCTTGGAATATGGTTGCACCATTATATACTACGGAATCTGGTCTCCTCTTCCATGCAGGAAAGATTATAGTTCTGACCGTCGGCTTGCCTGCCCGAGGGAAAACTCACATCTCGCGAGCTCTGGAGCGGTACCTTCGATGGACAGGTGTTAAGATCGTGGTCGTATCCCTCGGAGACTACAGAAGAAAGATCCTGGGTAGTGCGGGAAAACTCCCTAGTGATTACTTCACTCTAGGTGCCGTGGTCTCGATGTTATCTCTCCCTCTGTAGGTTGTTTACATGGGTTCTTGACCTAGGGGCGAAGAGCGAGGTGTCGATCACACTTCGGAAACAGGTTGCGGACGCATGTGAAGATTCCATTCAGAAATTCTTCGATGGAGGAGGTCAGGTCGTCATTTATGATGCGAATAACGGTGTCAAGGCCAACCGGACCAGATTGGCTGAGAAGTTTGACAAGCTCGGTGTCCATGTCGTCTTCCTTGGTGCTGCCATCCGCGTATCCCACCCGGAGATATTTCGCTGATGCCCACGTAGAGTCCTGGTGTGACAACCAAGAGATTATCGAGTGTAACATCCGGAGCGTCAAGATATCTTCCCCCGATGTGTGCACCCAAATAGAGAGCTCCCTATCCCTCCTTACTGATCACTATCTTTTTTTTCAGTACCGAGGATGGGACCCAGACAATGCGGTTGAAGACTATTATTCACGAATCCGCGATCATGAGCAGTACTATCAGCCACTCGAGGAAACCACCTGGCCGTCGATCAGGATTATCAATGTAAGTGCCCACCATCTGCACCATGACCGTCGGTAGATGATGGTGAGAAAACTCTTGTAGGTCGGGGAGCAGGTCATTACGAATGTGAGTCAGTGGCTCCGGATTTGCCACTTCCATAAGACTCTGATTCTCGAGAGGGAATAGAAAATTGCGGGGTATCTTCAGGTGAGCGATGGAATCGTCACTTTCGTTGAAAATCACCGACACCCTTTCATAGTCTAGAATCGTTTTTTTCCTGATGAACATCCATAATCGGTTCAGAAACATATATTTCGCAAGAGTAGGCGTCCATAGTAACTCCTATCTTCATATTCTCTCTGAACACCACGTAGTCAGGACAATCGTTGATCGAGCACTCGTACCGCGCCGATTCCGACCTATCGCCCAGCGGATGGGCGTACACGGAGAGCCTCAGGGATTTCGTCGCACAGAAGTATATCAAGTCCCTATCAGAGCGTGGAATTGACCAAAAAAGCCATAGATTGGTGGTATGTCCTGTGACCCGTAACTTCTCGTGTGCCTGAACTAGTGTGATACCCAGATCTGGACTTCAGCTAGGATGCGATGCAGCCATACTGCTTGGCCGTTCTTGACCGCGTCGGCGTCTTCAAAATTGAATGTCAGGATCGTAGAGAAACAACAGATGTCGGAAATTAACCCTGGTGTTTGGGACGGACTCACGCCGGAGCAGGTGATGACCTTTCCTGTTCTTGCTCGACGGTGGGACTTATCACAGGGTCTAGGTCAAGAAGTACTACCCTGACGAGTGGGAGAGGTTCTCACATGACCCGTATGCCTACCGAGCTCCACGGGCGGAGAGTTACCACGATCTTTGTGGTGTGTAATCATTCTTGTCATCTTACGGGACGCATAGCTTAACCGATTCTTAGTACGCCTTGACCCGGTGCTCATCGAGCTGGAACGCGAGAAGGAGGATTTGCTCATCATTGGCCACGCCTCCGTCATCCGTTGCATGCTGGCTTATTTGATCGGTCTTCCCGTGTCTGAGATTCCTGCCATAGAAGTCACAAGAGGCGACCTGATCGAAGTCGTCCCCGCCTCTTATGGGGTACAAACGCAAGCTTATCACTTCTGGGATGGCGACAACGGCGATAGTACTGGAACCCCCCGTGCTCCGCACAAGGATGAAAGCAATTTGTATGAAAATTATGCGGAGGATACAAAGAAACCAAAGAGCCCTCTCGCGTTGCACTGGGAGCCGACTCACATTCAGGCTTTACGAGCTGAACAGAGCTTGGGCATACCTCACCGATAGTAACCATATCCACTCGCATGTTTGTGGCCCATACTCTCGTACGCGGAATACAAAGGCTTGGTCACAATATATTAGAATTCGCGTGGAAAGAGACGGGGACAATCCGTTGGTATCGAAGGTGACCGGTGAGGTCGCAGGTTATGGTTGTACAACGGTCAGGCATGAGTGGTATGGATGCCCTTCTTTCCGTAGGTCGGTGAACTCCTGCCACTATCGCCATCGCTGGTGCTCTCGGACACGTCGACTTCACAGAAGGAGGAACGTTTTCCGGCGGAGGGCCTGATCCAATTGAGGAAGATGTACAATACCGCCGAAACGCCTACCGCGAAACCGATCAGCCAAGAAATCGGATAGGAAATATGTGTTCCAAGTACCGAATCCGGTAAAGAAGGACATTTGATAAATGTGAGTTGCAGCGAGCGGCACGGAAGCCCCGGCTATAACCTGCAGTCAGCTTCACCTCAGTATCCGACTGGTTCTTGCGGCTCACTTGCTCCCGCAAATCCAACGACGTTGATCAGAATGCCCGAGATATACGCAGCGTACGCCCTGAAATTGATTCCGTAGGTGTACCAATACCACCCGTCCCGTTTGGTAGTGTAGAGGTCTTTCAAGCGATAGTGGCCCCTACGGATGATGTAGTAGTCCGTGATCATAACTCCGGCAATGGAACTCAAAAAGACCGAATACGCGGAGAGGTATGACGTGAATTTGTTACTGCTCGATAGAAGGTTCCACGGACACATCGCGAAGCCGACGGCTGCCGCGATGAAACCGCCACGTCTAATGTTCTGCATGGGGTTAGGATTGATGCCCGCGGTGTACTCCGAGGGAGCCGAACTCACGATGAAACGAGGGAAGAGAGCGGTCAAGTCACACCCAGCGCTGATGGAGTTGGCACAAATGTTTGTACTGGGGATATCGGTCAGTGGCGGCCTTTCGAGATGAAACAGACTGGTCGGGTACGTGCCCGAGCTGTCAGAAATATGAGCGTTTTGAGAGGCGGGAAGGTCCTAGGAGATCCTTACCTGTGCGATGATAAAGGCAAACGCAATGAACCAAACCTAGGGAGCCATGAGAGAGAAGCTGGTATGCATAACGGCGTGACGCACTCCGAACCGGGTTGCGCTGGACGGTGAGTTGTCCAAGAACATGTTGAGCAACTCGATCGGATCCCATACGGTCTTACCGTGGATATTGTGGGAGGAGGAGCTGACGATGATGCCGATGAAGCTGACGATCGAGAATCCCAGAGGCACTGAAAGCAGCTGCGGGAGAATCGCGGCGGAAGGGGTCTTCGCTCGGGAGGCAAAGTCTGGGGCATTACTGTGGGGCATGGATCAAAGAAAACGCGTTAGGTTTGGAGATGGATGACCATACGTTATGAGCGTGGCCATGCTCGAGACGCAAGACATGAGACTGAAGACCATCGCCCACCCCGCATCGGAACCGTGGATTCGAGCAGGTTGCTTTACGACGGGTCCTAACCCATGGGCTTTGACGATGCACCAGATGAAGAACGTGATACCGGCAATGGGCACTATAATGGCCTTGAGCGTGAACAAGTGTCGACTTTTCGGGAGGGGCGTCAATCGATTAGTGATTCATCGGTAGGAGAAACGCACATCTGGTGGATCGGAAACCAAATGGCGGGTAAAGAAATGAGGGAGAAGAGGAAAAAACACAAGAAGTCGCGTGTGGTAATTCCCGCAGATTCAGGGAGGCCGTTGGCTGTAAACGATGTGGTGAGTTGATGGAGGCGTCAACAACTGGAACGGGATAGACTAACGAATATCGTTGATGCTCGGCCAAATAGCCCTGAGCATCACCTTGACGCACGATCCACCGATGCTCGCCTGGACACCATACCAAACGCTGAGAACGAGGCTGGTCAGCGCACGTCACAGACCAGGTAAAGGACTCACCATGCCATAGCTGCTCGATTGAATACACACCATAGGCTTCCCCAGATGCCGAAGGACATGCGAGCAACCACGGGGAACGTCACATGTAGTATCGCACCAGGTCGCGCATTGAGTGCGACAAAGGGTCCCACCAGAGAGTAGCCGATCCACACGCAACCCCAGGCCTGCCAGGGAGAAAGGCCGAGGGTCACCATCGACGACGCGATCATCCATCTGATAGGAGCGGGACCTCAATCAGGAATGAGTCTGATCAGAGCATGTGCGGCGTACGTGTTGATATTGAAACTGTCGGCGACCCAGAAGGCCACAAAGTTCCAGGCAGCCCACGTTCTCTTCTCTGGAGGTACTGGGAGGAGGTCCTCGTTCTGGGATGGGGAGTAGCAATCAGGACAGCAGGGATTTGGTACCCATTTGAGGACCCACCATGAGCATGACCTGGGTATTGGTGAGACCAGGCTCATGGGGGAGCTCGAGCCGACGGATAAACCTCCTTGTACGACTCTCGACCATGGGTGGGGCAGCTACTGAAAGGCTCAAGTGGGGGAAACTGGGTTCAGAAGGCGCCTGCAAGCATTGTCATTTAAGGGCCCGTCTTATTTGATCTGACTGAATCATGAGCGTAAGCTGACGTTGAATTCTTCGGCCATAGCGGGTTTCAAGCTGACGGACCCAGGCTCCCGCTCATACAGTCGCTGGTGAAACTTTCTTTTTAGGACATCGAGAGGCTGGGTAGGAGCCTGGGATGGACCATCTACCGCAGGAATCCGATGCCCAATCCATTCGTTGGGGGCTTACCGCAGTTGCCTTTCGCCCCCATGCCCGAGCGTTAACGCTGTACTTACGAGATTCGTTGGAAATTCGAAATAGACTCCCGAGAGTCTTCCGCCGCGATAACGAAAGGTCACGTGTCGCATACACTCTTCGCCCAAACGACGACGGTGGCCTTCGCGGGTTTAACGGATGGGGGTGCTGGGTTTGGTGCCATTCCTTCGCAAGAACAGGTAGATTTGATTTCTTTCCAGATCATCGCTCACGTTTTGACGCGACGACCAGCCCCCACGTACTCAAAAGTGTACCGTCTCGGTTTAAAGAGCTCCAGGGGAAGGTCATCGTCTTGTAGGCAGTTCCCCACTCAATATCACGCGAGGAATTACGAATTGACTGCTTCTGGTTTGTCAGCGATGCTACCCTCATCACACAGCGGTTACACTTCGCCCCTACTCCTCACGACTATCGTCACATTCTTGGGTGGTACCGAACAATCCAAGAGCTCCATAGGAACAATGTACGCGCTCTGTGTGTATTTGACGGCAAGGAGCGCAACGCGGCCAAGCAACGCGAGGTGAGCAGTCTTACGTATACCGCACACAGGTCCTTTATATTTCCCTGCTTACAGGCCATAAGAAGGCGTGAGCAAAGGAAGATGGCCAACGCACGTGGAGCGATGGAAATGAGACGACTCTCGCGACTTAGCCAACTCACGCCTCTCATCTCGTCGTATGAATCACTATCTGAAGGGGGAAAAGTGGAGGTCGCTGCATCACTGCAGAACATCACCAAGGGCGTTCCTGCAAACCCTGATCAGACCGGCGAGGCTACTTTTGAGCTGGGGATCAACAAGCCAGACACACGGCCGGACTTTTCCTGGGGACGCACTGATAGTCCAGGGGTCACCAGTGTCCCGCCCAAGTCTACGACTAGGAACGACTCGGTTGATTCTGCACTGGACGAGCCAACCCCGAACCTGAGATCCTCGATCGTCACTACCGACTCCACCGATTCTGACCCGCTGCCAACACAAACCATGACAAACCCGACTGTGGAACCCGCAGTTCACGACCCCGGCCGGATTTCGTCCATGCTGGCCGCTCTCTACTCCAGTTTTCTCATCAGCGTTCAGCAAATGGGAGTGCTTCTATCACCTCGCACTGTGTTTCCTAGGCCCGAGGAGCAGGATGACGAAACTAAGGTTACGCAAGAATTGTCACAAGCCCAACGACAACTTGTGGCGGAGGAGGAATCGATATGGAAACAACTCTCAGAAGTGACGACCGAAGAGGGGATCGAGGAAGATATTTTCTTTTTGGCTCGTGAGCTAGAGGACAAGAGCGCCAAAATACTGACATCATATGAACGACGTAATAACCCCCCAACTAGTGAGGTCTACGAGCAGAGCCGGGTTATTCTACAAGCTATGGGTGTTCCTTGCATTGACAGCGAAGGTGGAGTGGAAGGTGAAGCGCTTGCGGCCGCCATGGTACGGAATGGGCTTGCGGACTACGTCGCCAGTGAAGACACAGTTAGTCTCTTCTCGCTCCTCCGATATTTATGCCAACTGATCGGCGCAGGATGTACTGGTTTATGGTGTGCCTCTCCTTCGCAATGTCACCAGCGGCACCGAACCTCTCACCCTCATCGAAGGACACGAGGTCAGAGATGCTCTGGACATGGACTCGTCACAGTTCCTCGACTTTGCTCTGCTGCTGGGGACAGACTTCACTGACCGGATACGAAACGTTGGACCGATTCGTGCCCTCAAGTTCATCCTCGACTATGGGTCTATCGAGAAAATCATTGAGGGGGAACCCAAGTATACACCTAAACCTACCATTTCCAAGTATCTCGAACAGATCAGGATCGCTCGGGCAGTTTTTCAGCTCAGCCCCACAATCCCGGCCCCAAAGTTGTTGGAGGTGCGACAGCCGAATGATACCTTGGTCCTCGAGGTCCTCCAGAAGTTCCGACTGCAAAGGTTCGCGGAAAAGGACGCAGATTTTTCATCTCTTCTGGGCGGGGATTACTTCTCAGATCGACCATAACATCCACAAAGATTCGTGTAGAGTAGATATCCAAGATGCAATCGATTTGATCGTAAAAGGTTCCGTCACCAAAGCAAAGGCACCGAGCGCTTATGATCAGCCTCACTACAAGACCCCTCGCCCTCTACAACAACCCTCACCATGCCCCCAGAGTCTCAGCGGGAATCTCAGCGGAGTAGCTACCTTAGGTCTGCTGCTTACCAGATCGCCCACACTCCCAGGGCGACACCACAAGAGTTCCCAGGTTCATTCGAGGACGATAAACTGAAGTACACGGAACGCCAGGCTAAGAACGTACCCCATCCAGCCACCAACAAACCCAAGGACGAGGAGTTTTTTGCTCACGACCGCAATGGGGCCCTGATACCAAACCTCGATTTTATACGGGAGCATTTCCTTGCGGAGGGGAAGTTGACCGAGCAGCAAGCTATCTACATCTTGGAAAGGACGACGGATTTGCTTTCCCGTGAGCCAAATCTACTGCCCGTGCCCAGTCCCGTAACCGGTGAGTCCCTCCTATCCTATCGATGCGTGCCAGTCTTAGGATACCCTTCCTTAGTCTGTGGTGACATCCACGGCCAGTATGTAGGTGTCGAGCACTTCCAGTGGCACGATCGATCCATTAAATTCCATCCATAGTACGACCTCATGAAAATCTTCGAAGTGGGGGGAACTGTGGCCGAGAACTCGTATCTATTCCTGGGGGATTATGTTGATCGAGGCTGTTTTGGAATCGAGGTGTGTTTCGCGTATTTTCACGCGTTTTGACCGACACTCACCGAGAGATCCCAGTGTTTACTGTATCTCTACGTCTTTAAACTGTGGCATCCCAACCGTGTGTTTTTAATCCGAGGAAATCACGAGTGCCAACACCTTACGACCTACTTTACATTCCGCCGCGAGTGTGAGTTCCTTTGCTCTCTCACAACTCCACCGCTAGCGTGACAGCTGATCCCCCGCATGTCCACAAGGTCTGTTCAAGTATTCGGAACGGGTTTACGATGCATGCATACGATCTTTCAACGCTTTACCGCTCGCGGCCTTGATCGACAAGCGTTTCTTCTGCGTCCACGGGGGTATCTCCCCGGAGCTTGGAACGCTCCGTGATCTGGAGAAGGTGATGATTTGCTGGATGGTGTGGTTGTCGACCGCTGACATGTGAACAGCTAAACCGCTTCCAAGAACCAGGCTCACATGGTCTCTTGGTCGACCTTCTGTGGGCAGACCCCGTCCCAACCTACGGCCATGAGCAAGAAGATGGTAAAATACCCGCAGGGACGATGTTTATCCACAACGGCGCTCGGGGTTGTTCATTTTATTACACGTGTGTGCATCTCTTTCCTGTCACCTCACGTTGATCCGGAACGCTCCCCCTCCCTACCAGATTTGAGGCGGTTTGTGCTTTCCTAAATAGGAACAACCTACTCGGTGTGTTCCGGGGACACGAAGCACAGGATGCGGGTTACACTATGCATAGGAAAACGCCAACCAAGAAATTCCCTTCCGTGATCACTATATTTTCAGCCCCGAATTATCTGGACGCCTATCATAATCGGGGTGCGGTCCTCAAATACGCAAACAAGAATATCACCATCCGGCAGTATAATTGTAGTCCCCATCCATATTGGCTTCCTAATTTCATGGATGGGTTCACGTGGAGTCTACCGTTTGTTGGAGCCAAAAGTACGTGTCAGAGAGTTCAGCTCTTTTTTGGTGAATGCTGACGTCATGTTACTCGCCAGTTGCTGAGATGCTGCTGGCAATTTTGAGTATTTGCAGTGCAGAAGAGCTCGAGGAGTCGTCCGAAGAGAGCACGGACGTTAACGATGAGGAGGGTGGCAAACCCCGAGATGTTCCTGTGGCACCGGATATTTCTGCTCGAAGGCAGCAGATCAAGAACAAGATCCTTGTAGTTGGGAGGTTACAAAGGGTGTTCAACTTGCTTCGGTATGCACCTCAGGACGGTATTCTGTCTACTCCACTGGTGACTCATGCCCATACCACAGAGAGGAAGCGGAAGGGGCTTCAGAGTTGGCTCCTGCCGATCATCCCCAGGATACACCCGCTCCAGGGCCAGGGGGAGCGCTTGGTGCCCGGCTTGGATCCCATGCTCTGGGTGTCCATGGTCATCAGTGGATCCGCAGCTTCGACGAGGCGTACGTCCACGTTCTCTCCCGGTTCTCATTTCATCCGTCTTTTTAACTGAGCGATCCCCAGTCGCCGATCAGATATGGGCAACGAACGACTGCCAACGTTCGACCCGGTCGACTCCAAAGGCCCTCTCGTCACCGCTCCCAGTATGAGACAGGAGAACAGGGAGGAGCTGATCAAGAAGGCTTTGGAAGAGGACGAGGATGGGGACGGCGTTGTCGAGCGGTTGGCAGACAGGATTGCCCGGGGGAGCAAACCACAGGGGCGACCGAGGGCACTCAAACGGTTCGAGACGACGTGATCTTTGAATATTTAAATCCGCGGCACATCATGAAATTTCATGGTTTTTTATCTTGGGCGTCAACCCTCGTTGGTCCGCAGACTTCCCTACATCTTGTGCATTTTCCTCTACGTGTCGTTGTGATACCATTTCTTGAGCGGTGCGTGCACTTCCATTGTTGGACCGAACGGAGCGCGTCGTGTCCATGCGAGCTTTTGGTGATTTAGTCTAGAGGGATGCCGGCGTATTCGTCGTAACCCAACGCGAGGTTGAGGTTCTGAAGGCACTGTGTTGCGGCACCCTTGAGAAGGTTATCCAGCCCACCCTACGGATAAGTTCGCTTAGGCTGGCAAGGGGACGAAAACAAGGTACTCACAACCACGACGGCTCGGTCTCCCTCGCTGTGCACCTGGAATCCACCAACTACCCACCCATGCTTGTTCTCAAAATCCTTGAGATCAGGTACACCCTGCAGAATCCTGACGAGCTTCTCCCCGGCGTACTTCTCTTCATACGACTCTCTGATCTTCTTAGCGGTAACCTTTTCGTTCAATGGCATACTCAACACGGACTGGATCCCGCTGAACCACGGAGCGACAGTCGGCACGAATGCAACTTTTAGGTGGGATCCCGTCGGGGAAAGAGTGGAGAGGTGTCTTCCGGCTTCACGCTCGTGGATGTGGTCCGTGAGCGAGTAAGGCCTCAGACCACCATGGAGGCTCTCCGGAGACACCTTTGCTACGGTGGTCGGACGACCGGTGGAGTCGGGGGGTCCGGTAACAGTACCTGCACCACTGTACCCAGAAACTCCAAAGATAGTAGGTAAGGCACCCGGATTGAGATATTTCAATAACGGGGCAACGAGAAGTTGCGTGGAAGTTGCGTAGCATCCAGGGTTAGAGATCCTCTTGGATTGACGGATCGCATCTCTTGGGTACAGCTCTGTCAAACCGGAAAACGGGAGGAGTTTCGCCACCAAGAGAGCGTTTTGTATTAGAGAAGATAGCACAGACAAGTATACATTACACCGCACCCGGTAACCCATATGTCCAACCTTCCTCAAACCTGTAGTCCGCGCTCAGGTCGAGAATGACGCTGGGATTCGCGCGTTCCTTCGATCCCCTCTCGACGGCATCAACAAAAGGCTTGCAGACGCCATTTGGAAGGGCCATGACCCAAGCATCGACCTCCCCTTCCCTTTCTATTTTCTCGACGTCGTTCACCGAAAGGTTGCTGTGTACGATACGCTCCTTGGTGTAACCCTCAAGCGGGAACCCGGCTAGTTGGCGAGACGAGACATGGGTAAGAGAAAGGTGAGGGTGTCCGGACAAGAGCGTCGTTAGAGTCTGGCCGGTGAAGCCCCTGGCCCCAATGAGTGCCACACGCTTGGGTTCGGTCGATGCTTGGGTAGCATAACCGCGGGACGAGCCAGGGATGTGGGGTCTGCGGGTCCAAGTCGAATAGGATCGTACGCCAGTGGTGGTGGACGCGGCGGCCCTGTGTGGTGGTGCAGAAGGACCAACAGGAAGGTAAGCCCTTGGAACACGGTCTTGCTCCTCGAACCCCTTGACGATCTTCTCAACCTCCTTCACATCCTGCACACCATACCAGAACAAGGTCCGACCGGAACGGGTGAAACTTCCGTCGGCACGTTCGAAATGCCACCCACGGTTTTCGTCGTCAGCACGAGCGAGCCAGAACAATTTGCGGTGGTCCTTTTTGATAGAGTTGAAGACATTGTCCACCACGTTATTCATAACACCACCACGGGTTGTGAGGAGATGGGTCATGATGGGGACTTCACCCTCTGGATTTGAGACGATGGCAACGACATCGAGGGGCTCATCGCCGTAGATAGCGAAAGGGTGCTTCTTGAGGTCATTCAGGACGCCAGTAATACTGTTCTCACCGGCCTTGACATCGGGGTCGCGGTCCTGAATGACTTGGCGGAGGCGATCGGCACCAATGCCCTCGATGGTGTCGTGCTTGAAGAGTTTGTAGCCTCGTCGGATAAGAGTCCCAGCACCACTGTCGGTGAAAAGTTCCTTCTGCAGAGAGGGAGCAGAAATAACGGCGACGGAAGAGGTACGGGGTAGGTGGTCCAAAAGCTCCTTGAACTCGCGGAGTTTCAGTTTCGTACCATACTTCACCCACGGTTCCTTCATCAGTTGCTCGTACTCCTGAGTTACTTGTGAGTGCCTTTGCCCTCGAACGAAAGATGAGAGGATAGACTGACCTCATCGAGATTGATGACGTCAAGCTTTTCGCCAGTGACACCGTGAAACAAGCCGCCTTTCTCGTTGAGGAATACAATCTTCATAGGCTCGAGCTCCTTGGCGAGTTCTCCAGCGGCAATGTCGGCGTTGACGTTGAGAATTTGACCTGTCTCGGACTCGGCCAAGCTGGTGAGGATAGGCAAAACTCCAGCGCGAATAGACTCTTCCAAGGGACGCTTATCGACCCTGCTGATCTTCCCCACGAGGCCATACTTCTCCTTGTCCAAGAAGTCTGCAGTAAAAACGCCAGAAGTAATGGGTCGAGCACGTGTTCCAAGTTTTTCGAGGGCACCAACGAGCTTCAAGTTTTCTTCGAGGAAGACACGACGAGCAATGTGCAGGGTCTTCGCGTCTACCCAAGATGTCAGAGTAGAATATAACATCAGAGGGCCCAAACTTGCCTGTGACGCGGATACCGTCAATGTATTCAGGAATAACCCCCTCTCTCTCGATGATCCCGTTGAGCTGGGGTCCTCCACCATGTAGGATGACGGGGTAGAGTCCAACACGGTATAAGAAGCTGACGCTGAGGGCCAACTCATCCAATTGGTCGAGAACTGCGCCTCCGATTTTGATGACGGCGAACTTTGCAGGCTGAGAAGAATCGGAAGACGAGGAGAAGATGCGCAAGTGGCGTTCCACTTCACGTTTTGTTCCTATTGAGTACAAAAGGCGAGTAATGGTCTCCTGCAAAAATGTCGAAGCCGAGGGTCAGCATCGTACGAGCTGAAAAGTTGTGCGGGACAACGGAAATAGTGGACGCAACTCGATCCGTTTGGGCCACCGATTGTACGCCTCGGGATTCGATGCGACGAGCAGCGACAAGACCGGATAGTCTCGAGCCTCCGACGACGAAAGCCCGCCGGAAAACTTGGGAGGAAGATCTGGCGGCGGACAACATTTGTGTTTCGACCAGGGACGGGCGACCCCGTGTGGCCCTGTTTTTTTCCACTTTCCCACAACTGCTAACGTATATCGTTTAAGACGTCATTATTATAACGAGCGGAGAATCGCTCGCCCCAAGATGTCAGATAATCGGCCAGCAGTTGGCTGTGTGGTCGCGTTCGAATCTTACAGACGGTGAGTTTATTCCCATTTGGTCATCATCGTAAAGGACAGAACATAGGTCGGTGTAAGTGTCCATCGGCACTCTAATCCGGCGCATAGGTTGAAGGTAATGGAGATGGTCGTGACGAATGTATTAGTTAAAAAACCAAGTTGCCTGAAGCTTGCACAAAAAGAGACGATGACAGAAAGCCGCATCAACCAGATGCATACTTCTCCGTCCACTCCTTGCTGACCCTCTGAGCGTCCTTTTCGTCTTCCTTGTAATGCTTGGCAACATCCGTGGCGAGCGGATCGTCGGGGTTGGGAGCACTCAACAGCGCCTGCACTGATAAGAGGACCGTCCTGATCTGTAATGCTGGGGACCATTTGTCTGTCCAATGGGTCGCGTAAGTTAACGAAGGGAAACGGCAGATCCTACAGAGACCACTCGCCTTTCAGAATATCCAAACAAATCCGCCCAAGCTTGTCTGGGAGGTGCGATGGATTAGTCAAAGTGCGAGCAGGATTCGCCAGTCTAAGTACCAATGTTAGGATGGTAGATCTTCGTTAAGAACCGTACTTTCGGGGGCGCCATCGGGTATTCTTCAGGTAAGAACAGTTCCAGACGGAAAATACCATCTTGATAACCCGTCAGTGACCGGGGATCGAAGCAGAATAAAGAAGGGGACGCACTCTGAAATGGGCTTCCATCGGGGCCCTTAATGGTAACATCAAAGTATCTCAGATTGTCCTCATGGGGTTCAGCGGTGATCCCTGGCGCTGGGTCCGCAACGAGTCGTTCTGTCTCCTGTCGACGAATAGACCATGATTGGTTAGCCAAAGTTGCGATCAAGGGAATGGGAAGCAAAGACCTTGATGATTCGCTGAGATACGGAGTGAGATATCAAGCGACAAATAATTCAGGTCACGACGTACCTTGGGCAAAGCCATGATATGATCGTGAAGCGGGGAAGGTTAGTGGAAGTAAGCGGCAAAGGGAGATACGACCCGTGATCGAAAGCTATTCTGTAGATACCTTGAGATGGACCAAGACGTCGAGATGCCCGTGAGTGTTTTTCCTTTCCTTGTCTCCAAAACCTTTCATGGCGCACTTCACAGGATAAGACGGCCGAACTGGCCGAGGAATGGATCTGCATGACTAGCCCGGACGGGTTCACTTTCCTCGTCAAAGGAAAGGTGGCGGTCGTCAGTGGCACCCTGAAGAACTCGCTGACTAGTGGGTGCCACACGAAGTCTTGGCGCTCTGAAACTAATTTGAATAATTAGGTGGTCTTGGGGAATCTCAGACCAAACTGATTGAGATGACCGAAAGGTCAGCGATTCCATTTAGCTCCCGGCCATGGCTTACATGACTCCTAGGGGTGCAGTAGTGGACAAATTGGTTGAATATCTCGCCCATAAATCTATCTATGGGAAGAAGGACGCGACGGACGTACCTGACTTCACCGAACGAATCGCGCCCGAGATCGCTTTGGAACTGTGAGTCGTTCCATTTCGTGTACCTCCAA
This sequence comes from Thelephora aurantiotincta, assembly GCA_003316405.1. NCBI lineage: Eukaryota > Fungi > Basidiomycota > Agaricomycetes > Thelephorales > Thelephoraceae > Thelephora > Thelephora aurantiotincta. The sequence continues at coordinate 17,286 of QFEV01005893.1, forward strand.
TATGAGGTGAGAGTTTTCGCGATAGGCTTATGGCGGCTGACTATTACGAAGGTGACGTATCCCTTACTGTTATAAACATGTGTGGAAGTGGTGCTAACATGTTGCTCAGTGTGATTCTAATGTCATGAAGGGCTTTGT
>QFEV01005895.1:0-13759 GCA_003316405.1 Thelephora aurantiotincta
CTCCTTGATTGTGACAGGAACCTCGATGGCCCGCGAAGCAATGTCGGAAATGCTTAAGTTTGGGTTTAACGTGTTGTGCTTTTATCCAAGGGTACCTTCCCTATCTTCTCCACCACCACCCAGATTAAAAACTCTTGGTAGATCATTGGTGTCCCAGAATCAAGGGACGACTGGGACAGCACCGACACACACGATGCGTGGCCGCGCCAACTCGAAGGGTATGTCCTCCACTATCAGATAGAGAGTTACTCGTCACCTCATGGATCCATAGGATCCTACCGTCGTTGTTACGGGCATTCAGTTCTTTACCATCCACCTATCCTTCGCCAATTACGCCCCCCCTCACTCAGCTTATCCACAGCCTCATTATGATCCCTGTTTCCGCCCCTCTTCACCGAACGTGGTTCCCCCAATCGGTCTTACCACCCTCCCACATCGCCAAGCCTCCGTCTACAACTTCCTCCCCCGTTCTGAAAGGGAGCCCTGCACTCTCTCCAACGCTGGCCCCGGATCCATCGCAAAAAGAGACCAAGACAGGAAAGTTCGACCGAGCACTATCCATATTGTCTGCTTGTTCAAAGCCACCACGATCGCCATCCCCAAATTCTTCCAATCCCCCAGACACGCTCCTACACGCCTACAACATCCTAGGTATCACGTTGGGATACTATCTCCCTGAAGCGTTGGACCCCGACGACGCATCTATAAGGGAGAAGTGTAAGCGTGAAGATACAACCCTGGACGAATTGGTCACCCCGTTGGTTTTACTCATCACTCGCCTTTGCATCGGCGATGAAGCATCGCGGGCGAGGTTACGTGACTGGCTCATACCATCTAATCTGGATCGCACAAGTCCACTCGAGGCTCGGTCGGACATCCTTGGGAGATGCCTAAGATTGTTGGGAAGCGTCTACCACACGAACCTCAAGAAGGCCGTCGGAGAAATGTTGTACGCAATGTGCGATTCAGACGGTAAGCACGAAAACGGTGGACTAACTTTACTGCTGACCCTGATGCGACCGATGGACAGCTTCTATCCTTGCGTCCCAAGTGGGGTATGGAAACGTCGCAGGCTTTTTGTTCAGTAAAGGTGTCATGAGCCCCCCACAACAATCCTCAACCTCATCGAATGCCACATATGGACCCTCAACCTCAAGTACAGGAGCACCAATCAATCCTATCACGGGAATTGCTCAACAACCAGCTACTGTACCGGATATGACAGATGAAGAGAAGGAGAGGGAAGCCGAGAAGCTCTTTGTCTTGTTCGATAGGCTCGAGAAAAGCGGTGCCATCCAACCTGACCAGAATCCGATAAGAAAGGCCGCAGAACAAGGCAAGTTGGGTTGAGGCGCCAGTGAACAAATCGATCTTCGTGCGATAGCTTGCGGATTCACAATACCCTATCCTACATCTTCCACTTATATAATTCCGACCATTTTCGTCTCGTTGTTCCTGTTTGTAGCCTAGCGGTTTAAATATACCATGTCGTGGAAACTGCAGATATGGAAGCATACATGAAGAACAACGCTAGAAAGTAATTTTTTGACCCTCAGATGGGGTAATAGCACCGGTCCGCATTCCACCCCTGCCGCGACCGCGACCGCTACCACGGCCCTGCGAGGAAAAGGTTATCGGGGCTGAGAGTTAGGGAGGACATAAAGTGACGCACACGACCATCGCCTCTTCCCCTCCTACCGTCGAAACTGCTCCTTCCCCTCCCACTGTCGAAGCCACCCCTTCCCCTCCCACTGTCGAAACCGCCTCTCCCCCTACCTCCAAAGCCTCCACCTCGCCCACGTCCAGCACCATTGGCATCCCGGGGCTGTGAGAAGTCAAGTCGGATCGGGCGGCCATCGACCTCCGTGCCATTCATCGCGTCTATGGCCTTCTGTGCGGAATCTGCGGCACCAAACTCTACATAGCCGTAGCCTTTGGGTTTTCCAGAGTCCCTGTCAGTAGGAACCCTGATACTGCTGACTTCACCATATTCGCTAAAGGCATCCCAAAGCGTGTCTTCCGAGGTATTCCAGCTCAGATTGCCTACAAAAAGAACTCTCGAAGGCGCGCTACGGACGTCCCCAAATGCTTTCGCCCTCTTCTCTCGGCTCGTGGCGGTGTCGGTACTCTTGTCGAGGTTGAGAGTCCGACCGTCTATTTCCTTGGTGCCGTTGAGAGCAATAGCAGCGTTGACGGCCTCGGTTGTAGCAAAGGTGACGTAGCCAAACCCTCGAGATTTGCCAGTGGCCCTGTCTAGTTGCACGCGAGCAGATGTGACCTCGCCACAGTCCGCAAATTCTTGGGACAGCCGATCATTGTCGACAGCCCACGAGAGGTTACCAACGAAGATCGTCTTCGGTGAAGAGTCTTCAGGTTTGGCAACAACTACAGGCCCGTCTGTTATTTTGACTTTCTTAGTCGGGGAGGTGTGGCTGTCTTCCGCCTTCCGTTTCCCTAGAGGGTGGCGTGAGCTTCGATTGAAAGGCACCGAGAAGCCGTCATGAGTCAACCTGTTGTAACCACAGCAGGGGTAGAGTCCGCCATTTCAACATCTTCACTGTCACTACTGGAAGTTTCCTCGCCGTCGGAGGAAGAGTCGCTTTCAGATGACGAGTCCTTGGCCGACTGGACCTTTTTCGACGCGACAATATGAGATTTTGGAGGGGTGTCGGAATTGGAATCAGGGTCAGAGTCCTCAGAAGTCGATTCGTCATCAGATGAATCAGTTGATGGTTTAGGTACCGTCTTGATTTGTTGGGTCTTTGGCTTCTCGTCCTCAGAAGAGTCGCCTTTGCCGTCACTGGATGTATCATCTGGAATGAGCTTCTGTGTGGTTGAGTGTTTTGTACCAGGAGTGGATCCGTCGCTAGTTTCCTCTTCGCTACTGCTCCCTGGCTCAGTGGGCTTGGACTAAGCGTGAGACGAATGAGAGTAACGATGAGTTGGAAGATGATGGAAAGGAGGGTCCGGTTTTCCTTACATTTCCGTTAGCCTTGGTAAGAGGGACGGGTTTTACGGGCGCCTTATCCTCGTTCGAGGAATCTCTGCCAGAATCATCGTCGCTGTCACTCGAGGAGTCAGCGGAGTGTTCCCCAAGGGTCTGTAAAACAGATGAGACACGACTTAGGGTAGTCGATAACTCCCAACCTTTTGGTTCTTTGCCGGGATGGCAGATTTTCCAGGGGGAGGTTTCTTTGAAGGAGGGACCTTTGAAGAGGGTGGAATAAACACAGGGCACATGAGAAGTTTGGGTAGTATAACTTTTCCGTTTTTCTTTCTTTCGTGGGCAGCTACCTTTGGAAGCTGGGAGCCTGATTCTGACTCTGAATCGGAGGAATCCTCTGAAGAGGACACTTCAGAAGCGGGCTTTTGAACAACCTGCTTTGGTGCAGGTTTTGATTTTAAGGGTTTTGCAGCCTGTGGTGCGAGATGTGGTAAGCGGGGAATAGAAAGAAACAGGGAGATAACTGGACATTTGCTTCGGCCCTGGCCACGATGTCCTTAGAGGAGTCTGGGGGGGCATGCTTGACCTTGAGTTCTTTGATAGGCCTCTCCTGCTTTGCAGGCAGCGGCCTTTTCGACTGTTTTTTGTCGGATTTTTTGGTGTTGGCCGGCTTGGGCATTTGGGGAAGGGAAGAAATTTTGGTCACAGAGGTCACAATCGATCACTCAGCGTTCAGTCTGATCATGGACTCGGACGTCCTCCTCCTCGGAACCGACCTTCCGTCTTCAATCCTCGCTGCGTCCGTCTTTTCTCTTTTCTTCAAAAAAAAAAGAGTTCCACCCATGCTCACCCTCTCGAAGCGCATTGGCGAAGGCTGGATACAAGATCATCCACGCGGATCCAAACGACTACTATGGTGGCGATCACGCCACCCTCACAGTCGACGAGATCATCTCATGGGCCAACCTCCGCTCTCCTTCCATCGATGACGAGAGTGTGAACGAATATCTAGCAAGCCAACGGAAAAGGTTTATCTCTGTGTCTTACCACGGATCCCCGCCTCCAGCCTCCAGGCAGTATTCGTTATCGCTCTTGCCTTCCATCATCCCTTCTATCGGACCCACAATTTCTACCCTTATCAACTCCGGTGTGTCTAAGTATGGTGGATTCAAGCTTCTCGAACAGGTCGCCCTCTATCGATCTCCCGGCCACGTTCAGAGTGTCCCAAACTCAAAGGAGGATGTGTTCAAGAACAAAAAGATCTCCCTCATCGACAAGCGTCGGCTCATGCGCTTCTTCGTTTTTGTCTCCGGAGATTTCGAAGACAAGGAAGAATTGTGCGGTAGAGAGTCTGAATTATTTATCCACTTTCTGACCTCGACTTTCACATTGGAGAGAAGCATCGCGGAGACGATCGCGTTCGCCCTCGCATTTTGCACATCACTTCAAGGTTTGTGAGCTACCCCATCCATCGCGCTGCAGGTGTTCATGTTGACAGAGCCGACGCTGCCGGCCCTGGAGCGAGTGCGACGTTACCTTCGTTCTAGTGGCCGCTATGGACCCTCCCCTTTCCTCGTCGGCCATTATGGGGGTTTGGGAGAGCTCGTGCAAGGGTTCTGTCGTTCCTCGGCCGTCAACGGAAGTACCTACGTTCTGAGCCACAGCGTGTCCTCAATCTCTGAGGGGTCCCTTGCGTCTCGCCGTTACTCCGTCTCACTCGACGGTCTTAAGGAATCAATTGATTGCGACCTAGTTATATCTTCCATCGAGTCCCCTAATCCAAGAAGCGCTGGGGAGTCGATCGCAGTAGCCCGGTGTATTGCCATCATCAACAAGCCTTTGACCTTTATGGTTTCAGAGAACGAAACTTCTCTCGAGGGACCTCCAAAACCCTCGACAACGGTAGTGGACACAGCACTGGTCATCATCCCGCCATCCGTGCTCCCTGGGGGTTCGGAAACCACGGTAGCACACGTCTTTGTGACTGGCGAGGGGACTATGTCTGCACCAAAAGGGAATTGTGCGTCTAGCCTGCATGGGTATTTGCCTGATCTCGTTCGCTGACAACTTGGCCAGGGATTTTGTACTTGTCGATCCCCGTTGATGATTCCAGGCTTTCTCCCGAGACCATCCTTCAACCGTATCTTGAAGCCGCTTTGACCCTGACCGGGGGGAACGAACCGGTCCGACCATTATTTTCCCTGTTCTATACACACCTGGAGCACGATCTGCCCTCCACACACAAAGACTGGCTGTCGGTACCACAGATTACAACGCTGATCTCGGAGTGTGCAGATGCCGCCGCGGTCGTCGCGGAAGAGGTTTTCCATGCGTCTGTCTGCGTATTAGAAGATCTGCGAAGGAAAAGAGGGGTGGAAATTGCGCAAGGACCTGTTCCGTTCTGGCCACCGCTGGAAGATGAAGGTAGTGGCGATGAGGTCGGGGATTGGTAGATCCTTGTGGTAAATAGATGTAAACAACTCACTTGCGACATGCATCCATCCGTGAGGCTGACCGCCGCACACCGCCCTCTCATCCGTTTCCTTGGCAAGCGGTCGTGGCCATCCGGTATCCATAGCCCCAGTCCAATTCTGGCTCGTGTGTGTGACTGACCGGTTCGATAGCACCCGATGTACAACACGCTCACCCCGCCGCACCCGAAGAGCTCAAGAAATCATTTGGGGAGTTTCTCAAAAAATTTCAGTCTCCCGCCGGAAAGATCGGGGATGGGTCGAGTTCTGGTGCACATGTCTACCGAGAGTATTGGGAGGCACCCTCCAAGTATTGGAACAGTCGGGTGAAAACGATCTCAGAGGAGGAAATCGATGCGGTCTTGGTCAGTCTCTCCCTCCAGACCGCTCTTGCGCTGACAGTTCCTTTCCAGAGCGGAGGAGCGACACTACGCTAGGTTGCACATCCACTTGGCGCAGACAATAGTATCGTACATATCTCTTTCAATCCTTTTCCGCGTAGGCCAGCAAGTACCTTTCCACCTCCGCTTCATCCATCACCCACCACTGCCCCCTCCGTTCGGCTGCTTCATCCTTGCTTTCCGAAACGATACCGATTTCGACTTCCCCCGGTTTGAAATCTGTGGCATGTACTGTCGAAATTGCTTCGATGGCCATCTGGAAGTTTCAAACGTTGAATATCTCCTAGAGCCCGATAAACCTTTTAACTCACTTCGATTACTTGGTCCTTGGTCAATGTCTTGCCAGCAGCTGCAGCATCCTCTGCCCCGCCGCCATTATTGAGCTTCTTCCATTTTTTTTCGAGATGGTTCATGGCTTCTTGCTGTTTCTGCCCAGCGGCCGTCGCGTGGAATCCGACGAAATACCCAGCAGGATCAAGCTTAAAGCACTGAGGTCCAAATTCGGGGTCGATTCCAATGAGGATCATGGCTGACATGGGAGATGTAGCATGTGAGTGAATTGACATCGACGGGGGAGGGACCAACCGATCCCAAGTGGTCGCATGGCGGCCCTTTGTGTGTACACTTGGTTGATGTTCGCTAAACGCCTTGAGAGAGCGTCCGGGGTGATCTCGTACCCATACTTGTATCTGAATTCAGCAGCTTCCGAGCGTGCGCGTGCTACTTGATTCCTCGCATCGGCTTCATGGGTGAGTGAATAGAACGGATAGAGACTGAAATGTGTGAACACCGACCAATCAGTCCAGTCACGACACAACCTATGGTTGGCGTGATGCTGAAGAGGTGGGTTACCGTATCCGCGTTTAAAAGCTTATCCTTCAGAGGGAATGAGAGCGCCTGGATTTGCAGAGACAATGGGGAACTGGACCAACCGGAACTTTTTTCTGGGTGATGACGACCGCGGTGTCCTTTCCACGGACAGAGATTGCGGTGTGGCCTGAGCCTGAGATTGCCTTGAAGGCATACTCTAGTGGAGGATCGGCGGGTGATATAGATGACATTTGGGATGGGGACTCACCAACTTGATATAAACGGCCCTCTGGAGAGAAGACCGTGAGATACCTGGGAGATATCAGCAAGAAAAGGGGGAGATGGCCAGACAGCTCACCTATCGTACGAAGTTCTGGACATGGTTTTGGATCAGGACGCGCAATCTCTCTCGATCACCGCCACTGCCGGATGAAGGAGACCGTCAGCCATCACCACCCGAAAGTGATAAAAAAACTCCAGTTTTCTCTCCTGAACCCCCAGGATGTAGTCAGGCTTTCAGAGTTTCAAGTCACCCACCGCGAACTCTACACGGCCGCGGACCGTCTCCCTGTCAAGGATGGTGTCCTCGATAGGCGTTTGGTACCTTTTCCCCTCTTATCGCCCCGCCTCCTTCTGTTAATATCCGTCCAGGGAACTACCGACAAAAGCGCGTTTTGCGAAACGTGTGGTCTCAGTTCTGTTGACTGCGTCGGGCATTACGCGTACATAAAGCTCGTCGTCCCGGTGTTTCACATCGGATACTTCAAGCATACAATATCAGTCCTTCAGTGTATATGCAAGGTTCACGCGCTGCACCATTGAACAAGCCTCCATGTTGACCCCCTCTTTAGACATGTGCAAAAGTGCTGCTTGGAGAGAAGGACAGACGAGACTATCTTGCTCGCTTCCGCCGGCCTAACCTCGAGAACTTGACCCGTCAATCTCTCACAAAGGCGATAAACGCCCTTGCTCGAAAGGCCACAGACTGTCCCCACTGTGGCTCAATTAATGGAACCATAAAGAAAGCAGGTGTTCTTAAGATCATCCACGACAAGTTTCGAGCCAAGAAGACCGCAGATGACAGGGAAAGATGGAAAATGACTTTCGCCCGCGCCGTCGAGAACCAGAAAGAGCTCGGCTCGTACTTGAGCAAGGCCGTGCATGAAGACCTTAACCCCGCAAAGGTTCTCAGTCTGTTCAAGCGTATTTCGGATGAGGTGAGCCAACGCAGTTCAAATATACTCCTCTGCAGATGCTTTAATCTGTCTCAGGACTGCGAACTTCTTGGGTTACGGTCAGAATTTGGGAGGCCAGAACAATACATCTGGCAGTATATATCCGTACCTCCAGTTTGCATCCGTCCCTCTGTGGCTCAGGACGGGGCATCGAATGAGGATGACATAACCGTCAAACTTACGGAGATAGTTTTTACCAACACGCTCATAAAACAGGGGATCGCAAAAGGTGCTCCAATCTCCCAATTCATGGTGAGACCTTCCATCACCCCATGGGTTTGTTCCTATGATAAACCTGGCCAGGAACAATGGGAATTCCTACAAGTGTCCGTTGCGATGTATATCAATTCCGAACTACCAGGTATCCCTCCCCAGATGGGTCAAAAACCAATGCGAGGTTTCTGTCAGAGACTCAAGGGAAAGCAAGGCCGATTCAGGGGAAACCTTTCCGGGAAGCGTGTCGACTTTTCTGGTCGCACAGTGATCTCTCCAGATCCCAATCTCCGTATCGATGAAGTTGCTGTTCCAGAACGAGTAGCAAAGGTTCTCACATATCCCGAAAGAGTCACCGAACATAACGTCGAAGTGCTCAGATCTGCCGTCAGAAACGGTTGCGATGTGCACCCGGGTGCAAACTACGTGACGACCGGGTCAAGCGGATTCAAGAAATACCTCAAATTTGGCAACAGGAAGGCAGTCGCAGATAATCTACGAATCGGAGACACCGTCGAGAGGCATATAATCGATGGGGACATCGTTTTGTTCAACCGACAACCAAGCTTGCACAGGGTGAGTTCAAGGTCACGTTCATCTTGCGAACCACAGTGACAGGACATCAGTTGTCCATCATGTGTCATCAGGTATGTCCGCATCCACCATCCCTATGCCCAAGTTACACGTGTATACCAGGCGAAAATTCGGCCGTGGCGGACATTTAGGTTGAACGAGTGTGTCTGTAACCCATATAATGCCGACTTCGATGGAGACGAGATGAACCTCCGTAAGTTCCAATCATAGTATTTCGTTTGGCCCGGCGATGAAACGTGTCGTCAGATGTCCCTCAAACGGAGGAGGCAAGAACAGAGGCCCTTGAATTGATGAACGTAAAACACAACATGGTGACGCCAAGGAATGGGGAGCCCGTCGTTGCAGCTATCCAGGATTTCATCACTGCCTCCTGGCTCTTGTCCTCAAAGGACAGGTTCTTCGATCGCCGACAATTTACCCAAATATGTTCCTACTTCGACGATGCCAACCTACACATAGACATCCCGCCCCCAACAATATGGAGACCACAGTGCCTGTGGACGGGCAAGCAGATATTCAATGTCCTCATGCGCCCCAATCGCAGCTCTAATGTCATGGTCAACGTAGAATGCAAGTGTAACAAGGAGGAGAAGCCTAATCCCACAAACTACCCTAGGATCGAGAATCCGGCTCCAGACCTCTCACCTAATGACGGCAGGCTGGTAGTCGTCAACAGTGAGATTATGTGCGGAGTCATGGACAAGGCCACGGTTGGTGGAAAGAAGAAGTCGATTTTCGGCGTCATCATGCGTGATTATGGCCCCCATCAGGCTGCTGCAGCTATGAATAGGCTTGCCAAAGTCTGTGCTCGTTGGCTCGGTCTGTGCCTTTCTGATTTACGGGGTCTCAATTTCTCACGAATGAAACAGCAAACATAGGCTTCTCCCTGGGGATCAACGATGTCATCCCCGGTCCCATTCTGTCAGAGAGGAAAGAGTCTCTCGTGCGAAAGGCATATTCCGACTGCCTTGACTTGATCACCCTCGCAAAGAAAGGAAAACTAGAAAATAAGCCAGGGTGCAATCAGGAGCAGACGTTAGAGGCCATGATATCTTCCGTGTTGTCGCAGGTTCGGGACAAAGTCGGTGAGTATGGGGTTCGGCTCAATCATTCCCGCCATCCTAATCCCTCTGAAGGCGAAATTTGTATGCGTGAGCTCTCAAGGCATAATGCACCATTGATCATGGCCACCTGTGGTTCGAAGGGTTGGTCGATTCTTGGAAACCATTCGCGGGCACGACAATCTAACGTACTTTCCAGGCTCCGTTATCAATGTGTCCCAAATGGTTGCGTGCGTTGGACAACAGATCATCGCGGGTCATCGGGTACCGGATGGGTTCCAGGATCGATCCCTTCCCCATTTCCCGAAAAAGTCAAGGGAACCACCTTCCAAGGGCTTCGTCCGCAACAGCTTCTACACCGGGCTCTCGCCGACGGAGTTTTTGTTCCACGCCATATCTGGACGAGAGGGTCTGGTCGACACAGCAGTGAAGACAGCAGAAACGGGATATATGCAGCGACGTCTCATGAAGGCACTGGAAGATCTGGTTACTCACTACGACTCATCTGTCAGGAATGCGGTCGGAGGTGTAGTACAGTTCACATACGGTGACGATGGACTCGATCCGGGATGTTTGGAGGGTGATGCACAACCAGTTGAGTTTATCCGCACATGGAGTCATGCACGAGTAGGCAAACTGTAATCGCTATTGTCACCACTCAGAACTCAAATTATTGCAGTCTACCAGCTCGCAGACGGCCCTCGGACTCTTACCGTATGAGATCGTGGACTTGGTGGACCATGAATTATCCCACCCAGGTCTGGGCGCAGAATGCTCCAGCGCCTATATTACCGCGATCCGCACGTTCGTGGAACAATATATTATTACCCCCCTGGCGATTGTCCGGAAGCGGCAGGGCCTCCCAGACGGACTGGATAAGGATACGGGGTGTAGCTCAGACGGGCGTAGCCTAGGTAGGTTCAACTTTGGGTGTCCAATTCCGTTCTGGGCTGAACTAGCAGCATCCACGGTAGTGGTCGATAATACTGCGAGAGTCACCGAGGACCAGGTGCGGAACTTCTTGGCGGCTTGCCGGACGAGATTTGTCAAGGCAAAGATTGAACCTGGTACTCCTCTACCGGCTCAGTTGCTACACTCCGCTGATGCCTCCTTCACCGTCAGGGTCTACTGTGGGAGCAGTCGGCGCGCAGTCGATCGGAGAACCAGGAACGCAGATGACTTTGAAAACGTTCCATTTTGCTGGAGTGGCGTCCATGAATGTGACTCTTGGCGTTCCCCGAATCAAGGAGATTATCAATGGTGCCAAAGCCATCAGTACTCCCATCATAAGCTGCAAACTCGTGACAAACAACAACGAAGCCTCCGCGCGAATCGTCAAGGGTCGGTTGGAGAAAACGCATCTCGGGGATGTAAGAGATCCTTCTTTTTTCATCGGCTGCCCTGAAATACTTTGCAGATCTCATCCATGCTCGAAGAAGCTTGGGCACCTGACTATACATATATTGGTATTATCGTCGATGTAGACAGCATTCGAAAACTGCAGGTGTGGGATTTCGCGACCCCTCCCCCCTCTGGCCCCTACACTCATGACTTTTAGCTTGAGTTGACCCTTGACGAAATCAAATGGGCCATCGTAGCTGCCAAAAAACTGAAAATCAAGCATGAGGTGAGTGTTTGTTGGCCATTCCGCCTTCATCACTGACCCTCCCTGTAGTGGATCACGGCGATACCACGGAGGAATCGCCTTCGAATTTACATCGACGGTCCAGATAAATATTACAGACTGCGGGAACTTCGCCGTGCGTTGCCGGAAGTTGTTGTTAAAGTGAGCAATCGTGATACACATCGCGTCATCATTGACGACCCGACGTCCGTGCTAGGGGGTCCCGAGCATCCATAGAGCGATTATCAACATCAAGGAGGAGGATGATCTCCGTGGAAAGAAAGGGGATAAGGAACTCTTGGTAGAGGGCTACGGGTTGCAGAAGGTTATGGTAACGGAAGGTAGGATCCATTCTCGTTCGGGTTCTCCAATGTATCTCAGCTTCTACAGGAATCGTCGGGGAAAACACCACTTCAAATCATGTAATCGAAGTTGCTCAAGTTCTTGGGATCGAGGCGGCACGTCAGACGATCATCAACGAGATTCAGTACACCATGAAATCTCATGGGATGAGCATCGACCCGCGTCATGTGATGCTGTTGGGCGATGTCATGACGTACAAGGTAAGCAACAGGGGTCCGTGGTAGCTCAGTATCTTATTCGAACTTCACAGGGAGAAGTCCTGGGAATCACGAGATTTGGTGTGGCCAAGATGAAAGACAGTGTGCTCATGCTAGCATCCTTTGAAAAAACAACTGACCACCTCTTCGATGCATCGGCAGTGGGGAAGACCGATGGGATCTCTGGAGTATCTGAAAGCATCATCATTGGAAATCCGGCCTCCAGCTGTGGCACGTCACTGTCAGTCTTCTTTTGTTGGTATTTGATCCATCGCTGATCAAGGTGGACCAGACCTGCACTGTTTACGCCTCCGCCCACGATACGAAAACCCCGGAAGCTTTTATTTGAAGGTGCTCTGTAAGAAATTATCGAGATCCCCGAGCACAGATTATTAGATTACAGCGTGTTGCAGAACAATAAACTGCTTTTCGAAAAAATAGGACATGTTTTTCTTGTTTATACTGTGACATGTAAACAAAAAATTTCAACTCCATTGCATGGCATGGAGATTGAACATCCAATAAGTGCTCTCCTGCAACTTCATCCCACCACCCACCATGGTTCCTCAAGCCTGCAGACTCTCACTCCTCAGTCACAAGAACACAAGAGTCCCCACCTGTTGAGCATTGATGTATGACATTTGAGCTTCATTGATCATCAACTGGTCATCCCTGAAACAATCACTGCCACATGTATACTACCTGCCCTATCAGACCATATGCAGCTCTCCATGTTCTCATGTCTGTCAGGGCCAACACTATGACCTAATCTGGAGATGTGCACTCAGCTACAACCTTTGTTGTAAGCTGGAGGCACAGATCAGCAACTAGCTGAACTCAGGGGACCAAGGGGATGGGGCTCATATCTCTTACCAGTAATCCAACTGGCAAGGGGATTTGCACCAAGAACCAATCAGGGAAGATGTCCCTGAACTGGAGTATATGAGGTAGAGAGGAGGATTCACTCAGTAGAATCCAAAGAACTATTCAGATCAAGAGATAGGAACAAAGGGAAGACAGGAGGGCAGGAGGGATCAAGGTATAAGCCAAAGATTGCAGTGGATTATCCTTGATATCAAGACTGGGGGGACTACAACAAAGGTACCTAGGGTATATATACTACTGGGAAGCCTGTGCATGGACCATGTATGGCACTGTTTGTAAGCTACAGGCAGACCAGGGTAAGCCTGGACTAAGTCTAGATAGGAGGTGGCTGTGCAGCCCCTATGTGTCTGTCACAATATAAAAGATAGGGGTGACAGTGGGGAATACATAAAAGGAATGGCTGCTGAGTGGGGCAATACAACATGAAATAGGGTCCACAGAAGAAAGGTGGCCTGAGTGACTCATCCAGTGGGTCAGGGTTAAGGTTTGTCTGATAGCAGGTTGCAATCCAATTGGTTGCCACAGGTCTGGCTGGGGGTCCATATAAGGACTAGGGGTCAAAGTGGAATGTTCCCCAGCCTTCCCATCAATTACTACCAGTTAGCAACCCATCAACTTACCATTCCATCACCTCTTCATCTCTGCTTTCTTCTGCTATGTCTTTCTACGTCAACAACTCTAAGAACCCTGCCACCATGCTCCAGGCTGATGCCAAGATGGTGCATCATTGTGATGTTGCCAAGCAGGCATTGTGGGTCCAGTCATATGATCAGACCAACAGACAGGCCAACTGCTTGTCTAGGAGGGGTACCCTGTATCCAGGACTAGGTAAGTGCTTCCAATTCCTTATTGGATTAGATTGGGACTGATCTATATTTGATAGGAACAGTTTATGACCATATCCATGCTGATTGGGAGGATAAGACCTTTGATAATTTGTTCTTTAAAGATTTCATCCTTG
>QFEV01005896.1:0-18297 GCA_003316405.1 Thelephora aurantiotincta
TGCTCTGTATCGTGGGGGGCAATCGACAAGTGGCTCGCCCCTCCTCTCCAGAGAGCACCCCCACAGCTCAAAACGCTTCTGGGCTTCGCTGATCTCGGTAGATAGCGAGCGATGATGGTCGCTTGTCCATTCAATCTGACTAAACTAGCAAATGAGCATCAAATGGCGCCCATGGCGTGGAGAGGAAACTTCATGGGGAAGACCAGGGACAAGTGGAGAGAATGCACGGAAAATGCTAAAAATAAGCCCTCGTCCCATGCTTCAATGGCACACCTAGGTTAAGCACACAAAGATTGAACAAAACGTTGGATGGGAACTATACAGAGAGAAAGGTTCTCGTACGAGGGCACGCCCCCTTCGTGGTGAAATTGAGTTCTCTCCACAGATGACATAGCCGATGTGACCGAAGGCGGTTGCAAGGCAGCTCTGGGAACTTGAGAGCAATCCGCAATCAAAGTGTTCTGTTTTCAAGATCAGTCGTCCTCGTGCACAGTAATCTTCGCCACGTCCGAAGCAGGCATAGCCATCGATGAGTTATCCTCGTTAGTTGCGGCGAGTTCTTCGTCCGGAACAGGACCTATCTCCTCGTCACTTTCCCTTTCATCTCTCTTCCTGAAGACGAGTTCCTTTCCGTTGACTAGCCTGCGCTTCTTGATCGGCCCATCGTCCTGTCGCCCGTCAGCGTCAGGCCTGGGAGTCTCCTTGGAAGCGGCTTTTGCCTTTTCCTTCTTCTTCTGCCTCTTGGCGCGATTCTTTGCCGTCTTCACGTCGAGTGCTTGCTCTCGTTCTTGTCTCCGCTGCTCGAATTCTCGTTGATCGGCTTCCTGGTGCGGAGTGAGCATCCCACCCTGAGACGATGAGTCACGAACCACGTACCCCCTTCGATTGGTCTTCCATTAGTTTCAGACGTTCGTACTCCCTCCGTCGACTGGCTTTGTACACGTGAAACTCGCCACTACCAGCTCCGGCGCTTGAACCTTGAACGTTCTTCATCATCTCGCGCGCCGGTCGGATAGTTTTCTCTTTGGGTGGTTGTGGGACATATGCGGGTTTCGACGGATCTTTGAGCAGCTTTTCGAGCTGGGCTCGCTGTTTGTCGAGAGGAGTGGCAGCATGTCGTCTACTGGACCCTCCGGTGGTCGAGGTCGTCGACATGGCTGGTCGTGTTGCCTGACTTTCCCACGGGTACTCCCTTCAGCCCCCGAAGTCTTTGATTGGTCATGTCTTTGAAACCAGGCATCGATGCAGCTGGTGGCATCAACTATTGAGCGTCCCCTTTGAGCTCCTGCTCTCCAGATCTTGCATTGTTGTGGGAACTCCAATGCAGATCGCGCGGTTGCGATCAGAACACCATCTCCACCGTTGGCCGGGGGGATTGATGAAACCTACAGCCTGTGGGATCAGCGCCAGTGCTCAGCAGCGAGGTACAATCTGGCCGAGTTGTGACACCGATCCCCCAGCTGCCCTCACCCCCTCGCTCTTGCATTGGTACTGACTACCCTAACTTGGCTCCACGCACCAAACACTTGACGTCATCCCGAGTCCTTCATCTCCGACATCCACCATGTTCAAGTCGACGATCTACTTGCTCATTGCCGCTGCTCTCTTCGCGGGTTCTATCAATGCCGCTCCTTTGGACAAGAGAACCCCAATCGTGTATGTCTCACATTCTGGTAGGATCGGTGCGAAATCCTCACTCGAATTAGTCTGCCTCCAGGGTCGGAACCTCTGTACCAGATCGATCCCGACTTTCCATTCCACATCCTCAAGAGGGACACCTCTGCGTAAAAGCCCTCGACCTTTGGAAACGTAGGCAGTCATTGCGTCACCGCCCGTACGACCCCTGATTCCATTTTGCGGTTCATATCCCAATAGGGGTGTTATAGCGTAATGACTGGGAAGTTACGGTTTTTACCGTTGCAACTTGATGACTGTTATGTTACTTGTGTATTCCTATTCTGTGTGTGTGTATCGGTGTATAGCAAATGCCAACAACATATTTGTATACAGCATTCCGGCCGCCGGCAAGACACACGAGCGTGACTGTGGTGGATCGATCATGATAATGATCCCTGTGTTTTGGTAGGAACTATGAATTGGCCACCTGGTTTCCATGAAAGTGGTAGGGAATGTAATATCACTACTGCTCCTGGGCGGTCCCTTCTCAGGGTACGCCTGCCCAATGCCCATTGAGTTCGACATGCTCTACGAGAAATATCCCGAGTTCTGTGACTGCCACAAAGAATATTATCACAACCCAAATGCCAAGTTCTCGCTTTGTGCATTCGACAGTGTCATTTACCCCTCTGACATACGGACTGCGTAGAACTGGGGAGGAGCAACCGTGAGAAGTTTTCGATCTTTCACGTCCGTCCGCCAAGCACGTGCCCAGCCACCGATCTTCCTCGTCCACCGCGCTCGGGTCTGGTTCTGAACCCCATGCTCCTGCCTTTGCCTAATACACCCGCGTTGTGAAGCATAATGGATGTAACTCTCAACGGGACCGCTCCGATGTCGCGCCCCCCAGCGCAGCCCTCACACGAGCCTCGAGTCAACGGGTTCCACCATGACACAACAATAGAACGACTGGAACAGGAGCTCCCTATGGTTTTCAACGACCAGATACCCCTTGGCGACCTCGTATCGAGAGTTGCGCAATCCATCTATGCCGAACTCGTAGAACATGCGGATACGTGAGCCTCTGTGGCAAGGATTACACGTCCTCATGTGCTGATGCCGCTGTGGTGTTGTAGGTTACCCGGCTCGTCCTCCGATCAAGCACGGAAAAGGATTCTGGCAGATTGGGTGGTGAAAACGAAGAAGCAGGCAGTAAAACTGTATGCAATTGCGAGATGGGCGAGAGATGCGGATGTTGTGCAGAAGGCGATGGTATGTTGGTTTCTTCCTTAACCCCTTACTCTCGAAATAAATTCTACTGTGAACCAGAACATTACTGCTTTTTTAATGGATCAAAACCGCCAATTTCAAGACACTGTGTATGGGCTGAATTACGCGAAAGAGAGCCTTGACCCCGCAAGGTCAGAGGATGTCTGGAAAACTAAGGCATCGGCTTTGCTGATCCACGTAGGCTTCGGAACCATGACCTTCTCACGTCTCTCGATGTTTTGACAACTGGAACATACCGACGACTACCGAGCGCCATCAAGGTCGGTCCGTGTCTCGCCATCCTCCACTCCATATATCCACTAACTTTTGGCACTCACCTACAGCAACTCGTTATCCCACCAACACCTCTAACAGACGAACAAATCGAGAGAGTTCTTGCTGATTTGGAACACGCAATCCGCTACCGCCTGCGAATGTACGAGATTATACCCGTGGAGATGGTTTCGTATACCGTTCACGACGGTCGGGTATTCTTCACCGCCCCGAAGTTGTTTGAAGCATCCCTCTTCCTCGGAGGCTCACAACGAGACGATGGCTGGTTTTTTGCAAATGTCCGGTTCCTGTTCACGATCGGGGGTGACTTGACCGGGATCCAAGGTGTGTGCCTTTCCCTTCGTTCGCCGCGTGTTCTAATCTCCGGGTAGACTTCCCTCGCCAGCCGACGGGAATGCTCAATCGACATATCACTGACGAAGCTAATGCCCGGTTACGTTATTACACCCTTGACCCACCCGAGTTCCAACCCCCACCCGACGCTCCCCCAAAGCCGCAACTCTCTTCAAACTCCGTCGATGCACCACTAGTGCGAGTGTTCAACTTTCTCCGTGGGTTTTCCTTCGTGTTCCGTCGGGTTAGTTCTGAAATTCTTTCAGAGTTTATGTCCCTTGCATACCAGCTAGAAATCCTTTGTTATCAGGCCGAAAGGATGCGTACCCTTGGATGGGCAGAATACCTGACAGTTGAAATGACATCCACACGGAAATCTTGCAAGGTTTCATACTGGATGTACGCCACCCCCACCTTTCTTCTGACCCATACCCCCTGATCCATATCTTAGCCGGAGGCAACCGCCGGTGATGCCCGGAAGACCTCCACCACGGACAAAACTCCCGCCACAGGGCGGAACACTCACTGTGTCAATCGTCGAGGCGAAGGATTCGTCAAAACCCGGCTCTCGGCCATTGGGGGGGCTGATAGGGGGTCCGGCGAGGTGCGCAAATGCGAGGGTTTTAGCGGAGATCCAGGAAAAGTCGAAACTCCAACATGGGCATCGGCCATCAGACAACGTCGAGTCGTTGAAGTTGGAGGTCAAGTGGGAACCGTCGCCTGGCGCGCTGGGGGTTTCGTTGACCGCCGAGGAGAGCAAACTGCCGGCTGAGCTCGCGACCATTGTCTGTGGACTCACCTCTCTCGCTGTTAATCGGTTGTCGTGACTCAGAATCCTCCATTTAGGATGCAGACAGCCTCGACCTGGAAGGGTTACTGCGGAAGGTGTTGGACCGGCACGCGCATGCGATCTTACAGTCGTTACAGTCACAGCTGAAGCGAAGCCCGACATCGTCATTTGGAGAGGCTCAACTGGATCGGGAAGGTGTGTATTCGATATGAGGTTTAGGAGTTGAGCTAATCCTTAAACTTCTTAGCCGGCGAACCTGGCTTGCGCGTCAACCTTTGTGCTGATGAAGTTGTCGTTGTGAACATCGATCCAAGGACAGGAAGGTTGAACCTGAGGGATACGGGGAATCTTGCCACTGCCAAACGTGGTCCAAGGTTCCTCAAGGTCTCCGACCAGCTGAATGAGAACCCGGGGATGTTATTCAACGTGCTGCACGGACTGAGGCTGACCCTCATCACTGAATTGGTCGAGCACAAGGCCAACTACCTTGGACTCCAGTTCTACCGGACTCGGAACTTTTCACGAGAAGGTACCTCGGTCCTTGGCTTCACAATTTCTTTCGACTGTGACTAAAGGTTGGCGTAGAACTGGCCAAGCTTGGGC
Organism: Thelephora aurantiotincta; assembly: GCA_003316405.1. Taxonomy (NCBI): domain Eukaryota; kingdom Fungi; phylum Basidiomycota; class Agaricomycetes; order Thelephorales; family Thelephoraceae; genus Thelephora; species Thelephora aurantiotincta. The sequence goes on from QFEV01005896.1 coordinate 4,907, forward strand.
CCGCTGCCAGGGGGACGGTGTATATCCAGTTGTTGAGTTTCCCGAGTCACTACCTTGTTCTCGTCATCACGGACGATGACTTCCGATACGCCCTCATCCATGTGGGAGTTCTGATGGACTCGCCGCTCACCACTCTGGTGATGGAGGATATTGGCTGGCTGAACGTGAAACGTATCAGAGGCGAGTCGGAATACTCTATCACCGAAGAGACACCTGCTCTGTACCCTGTCCCCCCTCTTCCTCGGAGGAAGGCGGACCAGGGTGATGGCCAGGAGAAGTGTGGTGGAAAGTGGGTACTAAAAGACTGCTTATGTCACCTCTCATGACTAACCTTCCGTAAAAGCTTCTCGCTCGACAATCAACTGCTTCGTGAACTGTATGCGTACTGCTGGTACGTTTTTGCTTCCGATTGCATGGAGAAATTCGCGATGCGATCCTGTCAATTCATAGTGCACGGGTCGCATATGCTAAGGTGGAACGACAATTCAAGCTTCGAGGAATAGCGTTTTTAAACGTGACCCCTACAAGCCCCGGTACTCCCGCCCACCTGCAGTCGTGTCTTGCTCGTTCCATCCCAGCGCTTTGCGTTCAATCTTCTGATATCCTGTCGGGAGCACCAGCGGCGGAGGCCGCCATGCCAAACATCAGGGTTATCCCTTTGAACTGGTGGTCTGAGAAGAAGGTCCAGGTAGTCACGTGCGTGAAGCTCAAGTACGTTCAGCAACCCATTGGGAAGAAAGCCCGGACGAGCAACATCATTCGACCGTCGAAAGCGATTATATACGATACGGCTGAGGCGGTGGTTTCATTCCTTTCTGAAGATGTGGATAGGTGTGTGGATGAGTTTTTGGAGGAGTGGGCGAATGTGTCGAAGATGGTTGTCATTGCTCGCGAAGGTACGCGGTCGGTCTTGTACGGGAATAGCTTGGCTGAACGTCCGGCATGCAGTTGCGCGAATGGCGAAAGTGAGGAGTTGGCAGGATGTGAGATTACTCTCGTTTGATCTCCAAACCGTCGAGTTCGCGTATGCACAGGTATGCGTATCACGTATCGGTTGTTACATCAGGATGACTGATGAGAAACCACAGTCCTACTCCGTGTCCATAACGTCCGTCGACCAACTTTCAGCGACAGGAGGCTCGTATAGCCTACGGTTCTCACGTTGCGATGGTCACGGTGGAGATAACCCCCATGGAGAGGCGGAGCCGTTCTTCCGAAATCTCCTTCGTGCTGGCAAATTACTTCATTCCTTAAACCGCGTTGTCTCTGTCCTTCGGGACACGCTGCCTATAGTCGCCCTGCTTGAGACATTCAGAACCGAGGCCGTTGCGAGGGGAAGCTTTTTGGATTCTTTCCCAAAGGCTGCGGGATGGTATCGGTTACTGTATGGAGATTCCAGGTGAGGCAATTTCGAGGTTTGATTGAGGCACCCGTGGCGAGCTAACCCTGCAAAACAGATATGCCCTCGATTTTCGGTTGATGACTGAACAGAGGATCACGATTTTGGACGCCTCATATTCCATCTTTTCTGCTGACGTTCCTCTATCGAAACATAAAACCCCTCCTAATGGTTTTAACGGCAACGCTAATGGAAACAACAGGAACTCGAACTCAGACTCGAGTCCGAACTCAAACTCGGCGGATGGTTCGGTGATGCTTCAGCCAATACCCAACTTCAAAAAGGTGGTATCGGAGATCGTCGCCGGGGAGTCCGGAAATGGTGTTTTCAGTATCGACGTCGGGCTGATATGTGGTGTTGATGCTGTGAAGAGGGTTGGCAAGGCTTTGCACGACAGGTTGGTTGTACAGCCCACAAAATCCTCCGTCGTGGGAGAAACCTCCGTTTGAGCGCGGATCCCAATCACCGAGCTTCCTCAGCAACACCCGGTTGTGGGTCTGGACTGGACTTTGGCATTGTACATCCGTTTTCTTCTGCTCTCTCGGTTGCAGAGCTCTTTTACTTCCCCTTATCCTTGGTGGGACACTGCGGTTCGAGGAAGAGGGACCTTTATCATGTTGTAATCTACGCATACAATATACTAATACTATTTAGATACCTGGCCTGCGTCTCGACCCGCCTGGGAGCTTCACCATATCACAAGACCATGGACCCCGTCCCCTTTGCGAAGAAGGCGCCGGAGAAGTCCGTGAGACGATACTGGAAGACATTATCCGGTTTGATCGCAGCGAGGGATTTGTCGTGTAGAGGACCCAGATGTATACATATCTTGGGGTGATTGTTCAACCTTTCTGCGGTGGCGCATACCTGGAGGAAGAATCTCTTACCTCTCCGCTGACTGCACCACTTTTCCCGCTGGAGAGGGGTCGGACCTCGACTCGGTACGCTGCGAGTTGTTGGAGGAGGGAGAGGGTACCGTCGATAGTTTCGCGGTCGAGGGTGTGGTACCTTAAGAGAAGTGAAGCAGAAGACTGAAGATTTTCCGTGTCAAAATGATTTCAAGGAACGGGAGTTGCTCTTGGGTTACCTTTCTACACAGGGAGCTGAGCGCTCGGCTTAGACGGCCAACCTCCGTGGCAGTGAAACCCAGCCATTCCAGAGTGGACACCCCGTCAAAAATGACAAGGAGATGAGGGCTGGGGGTGGAGCTGTCGTTCATGAATGTTCGCACGAGGTCGAATAGTGGGCGAAGGGTGCCCGCCCCTGGCTGGACGTGAGATAAGATATCCACGAATTCGAGCGACCCGGCCGTAACCAATTGATCCACGTGCAAAGCCTACTTCACCTTGGGGTCAGGACACGAAAAATCACTGATGTTCCTTCACTGGCGAAAGGTTTCGTACCGACTTGGAGACGATCACCTCCCATCGCGAGACGTCATTGAACGCGGACAAGATTATGCATCGGTTTTGTTTGTTTCCCTTTAGGTGCGTTGTCACAGTGCGAAAGAGGAGGAAGTCCGCCGGAGCCTGTAACTGATCTGTTATGAGGACCGGCTTCTTGACTGCCAAAAGGTCCGTGGTGGGATACATCGAAATGGCGCACGGGGCGATGTTGCAGTCCGGCGATTGCCGAGACTGGCTGATAAACTTTTTTTTTAAATCTCGTACTCCCCGCCTCAGAAACCCGGAACACTCTCCCCTACGAAAAGAAAGACACGCAATGGTGTCCCGTTTCTTCAGACAAGCTGGTGACTCTGATTCAGACACCGAATCCTCCGACGAGGAGTCTCTCATGAGTGGTGATGACGCTCCAAAGTCTGCCGCCCCCGCGAAACCCAAATCTCGTTTCCTTCGTTCTGGAGGCTCTTCTGGCTCCGAATCTTCATCTGACTCTGAGTCTTCGTCTGAGGAGGAGGAGTCCGATGAGTCTGACGACGAGCAGAAGCCGACCACTGGCCCGAAAGTCTCGAGGTTCTTGGCTACTGGTTCCGACGACGAGGACAGCGATGAAGAGGTGAAGCGAGTCGTCAAGAGTGCTAAGGATAAGAGGTTGGAAGAGATGGAGGCAACTGGAAATTCGATGAATAACGCTCTCAAGATTAACGACTGGACCGCGATTTCTACAGGTGGGTCTGTTCTACGGAGGTTAATCCTTGGAGCGGAGCGCTGAAGGAATTACAGAATTCGAAAAACTCCTGCGGATGGTCCAGAGGCAACAGAACGTCGGAGAGCCGATCCCTCCGTTCTTCATACGTACGATCACAGACCTTGAAACCTCCGTGAACGACGCCCAATCGAAGGATGCGAAGAAGAAAATGAACGCGACTAATGCTCGGGCCTTGACCGCAATGAAGCAGAAGGTCAAAAAGACCCTGAAGGATTTTGAGAAGGAGGCCAAACAGTACCAAGCGGTACGTTGTACGCCTGATGTAACCAAAATTTTCGCTTCATTCTCATGCACCCCACCAGGATCCCGAAGTTTTCGAGCGCGAATATGCTGCAACTGTCGCTCCAGAAGTTACGACTAAGGTCTCCAAGGCTCGTAAAATCGAGAACGACGCCGACGAGGACGACGATACATTCCAAACTGTGGGAAAGGGTGGAAAGGCTCTGCAGTTTACCTCTGACAGTGTCTTCAAAGAACTGCAACACGTCCAAGAGGCTCGAGGAAAGAAGGTAATTGTAAGATGACCTGGTCATTTTATCGTTATTGACGTCAAGTCTAGAACACCGACAGGAGTGAACAAATCCGCATCCTCGAAAAGTTACTCGAGGTCAGCGCGACCAAGTACCAACGAATTAGAGTCCTTTTAGCGCTCGTTTCTGCTCGGTTTGACTACAATGCCTCGGTGACGACACATATGCCCATCGATCTTTGGGCTGCTGCCCAGAAAGAGGTCGACCAATTAATCGACATCGTGGCTACAGATAGCCAATACACCGTGGAGGAGGTCATACCTGACTACGATGAGCTCGCCGAGCGAACCCCAGAGGAAGCGGAAAGCGGCGTCGTCCGGGTCCGCGGTAGCATCATCAGCTTTGTGGATCGACTCGACGACGAGTTCACTAAAAGCCTGCAAAACATCGACCCGCACGGCACGGAGTACGTTGAGCGGCTCAAGGATGAGAAATATCTGTACACGACCATCACTCGGGCCCAGACCTACTATGGCGAATGTAAGATCCAGGGCGATTCGCTCACGCGAGTGATTATGCGACGGTTAGAACATATCTACTCGAAGGTTTGTGGTTTTGGGTTCCTTCCTCCGTGATGTCAAGATGACCAACAGACTCCATAGCCTGACGCTGTCGTCAATGCTTTGGAAGCCTCTGCATCAAACACGGATATCAAAGTTGCCCTATCCAAGCTCGGATCAACGTCGTCATTGATCCACTCGTTATGCGTCCACCTCTACAAGTCTGGGAACTCCCTCCTCCGTACCCGAGCAGTCCTTTGCCACATTTACCATTACGCCCTCCACAATGACTTCCACACCGCCCGTGACATGTTGCTCATGTCTCACCTTCAAGAATCAATCCACTCTGCCGACGTTACTACCCAGATCCTGCACAACCGTACCATTGTTCAACTCGGACTGTGCGCTTTCAGGTGCGGGTTGATTAGGGAGGCCCAGGCTACCCTCCAAGAAATTTTCGCCACTCAACGTGTCAAGGAGTTACTTGCTCAAGGCGTTCATCAGCAGAGATTCCAGGTTCTCACCCCGGAACAGGAAAAGGCCGAGCGCCAACGCCAACTTCCCTTCCACATGCATATCAACACTGAACTTCTCGAGGCTGCGTTCCTGGTCTCGAGTATGTTGGTGGAGATACCTCTGCTTGCCAGCATCGATTCGGAGGAACAGAAGCGCAAGGCAATCTCAAAACCGTTCAGGAGGCTCTTGGATTTTGCTGACAAGCAGATCTTCACCGGTCCTCCTGAAAGCACGAGGGACCACATCATGCAAGCGAGCAAGGCGTTGCAGAATGGGGACTGGCAAAAATGTAGGGACCTGATCCAGAGTATTAAGATCTGGAGTTTGATGCCTGAGGCGGCTGTCGTTAAGGAGATGTTGGCCAAGTGGGTTTATTTTCGCTGCTTAGATCATTGGTGATGCTGATAAGGGCTCGATAGGCGCATCCAGGAGGAAGGTCTCAGAACATATCTCTTCACGTACGGCTCGTACTACAGCTCGCTCTCGTTCTCGTTGCTCTCACGGACCTTCCATCTGGAGGTTCGGGCCGTTACATCGATCATCTCCCGGATGATCTGGAACGAGGAACTTTCTGCCTCACTAGATCAGTCCGCCGGGGTGGTTGTGTTCCATAGGGTCGAGTTGACCAGGACGCAACAATTGGCACAGGTATTGGCGGATAAGGTCAACACAATGGTGGAGCAGAACGAGAAGAACCTAGATAACAAACTCGGCGGTTCCGCTGGATGGGGAGACCGCGGTGAAGGCGGCAAGGGTGACAAGAGGGAACAGGTACAGGAAAGAAGAGGAAGGACCGGTGCGAGGGGTGGTATTTCCCGAGGTATGTATCCCATAATCGACATCCCCTATTCACTGACTGGGCCTTAGGTCGCGGTCGCGGTGGGCGATTCCAGCAGGGGCTGGGCAACCAGATGAACGAAGTGAAAGTACGGTAATCGCATCCCCCGTCCCGTCCGCCGTTCTGCTATGCCTCGTTTTTCAATGTTGTTCCTCCTTATTGTTTTTCTCGTGTTCTCGCTGTTGTGTCTGCATGTCGTTTTTCTTAGTAGCATTATGTGTGTACACGATAAAACGTAACAAAAGGATGGGACAACAAGGAATTCTGTTCCTTCTGTGATGGGGGCAACGTCCTTTACACTTTTTGCACAGAGAGGAATGGCAGAGATGTGTGTTGACGCTCGTGCGCGGTCAACGCCTGATGCCTCGGGGGGTACTCATACCACGTCCACGTCGGGCATTGGCTGGAAAATCGATGATCAGCGATGAAGGACAGGAGAGAATCCCAAAGGATGGCGAACCTCGCATGATCGTGGCGCGTCCACGAGCTGTACCAATACCCCTACCCCTCATTGCGTTTACTCCCGTTCGTTTGAACCTGTACAAGAGTAGGTGGCGGTCAGCACGAGCGATGCCGAAACGATAGACGACTAGAAGACGTAGATGGACTGACATAGGCGCGTTTTGTAACATATCTGGGACGATGAAAAATCGGACCATGCTGCCTCTGATATAGACCTGGTCCAACTGAGATACGCGGCCATCGCGACCGGTGACAGTGATGTCTTTCAGGGCAATGTTGAGGTTATCTTCGGCTGTTTTTTTGGGGGGGTTGAATGGATCATACGAGATGGGGGCTGATCAGCATCTTTTCATCCGGTCGAGGGTTTTACGTGCGTACCTTCGGCGAGTTTGCCTCGGTAGAGTTGTCCTGTTTTGAGTTCTACCGTGATGACGTGGCCGAGGGATTCGTGGAGGAGCTTCACTGGGACTCCCAATCCGCTCATGATGGTCGCCTTAAGATGAGGGTCTGGCTCTGATGGGATGGATTTGATGGGGTCACACACTTATTACAACGCCTTTGTGACAAAATCCACTTCCGTTGTAGTCTCATTTGTATTGGATTGTAACGGATAAGAACAAGTTCTGATCGGACCCGAGACAAAATAACCTCGTGACAAGGCCCGCCCTGCCACCTGGCCTACCCTGGTTGGCTCCCCCGGGTTTTGTGCCAACCCACGATGGTACCCAGAACGACATCCAACCCAAGCCTCTCAGACCTGGATTCCCGGCCTTCTGGCCCTCTCAGTGGCCCGTCAGATACGACCTGGCGTCGTCGGAGACTCTTAGGCATCGGCGCCACCCAATCCACGGACAGTAACACAGACGAACATACTCCGTTTGCCCGACACAACTCCCTCCCTTACAACAATTCCTATGGTTCTCTCCCACCTCCAATCGGTTTCCCGCCCAGTCGTTCTCCCGTACGATCTCTCCGTCGTTTTCCTCCGGCTCCCGTTCGTGTGTTTGATACGGTGACCGACCCGTCGAGTCCACCAATGTCCCCCACCACTTCTGTACTTCGTCGGTCATATTTCGGAAGCCAAAGGCCGATCTCCGCATATGATGCCCCTTTATTGAAACCCAAGGGCGATGTTCCTGATCCTGGTCCTGGTGTCAGGACGAACGGAATTCGAGTTTGGTACTCGTCCTACTCCTCCGTAGACTGGCTACACGACGCAATAAAGGACTCCGTCCGAAGGTTCCGTATGGGGAAGCGTAAATCCCTCCGCGCTAGAACACGCAATAGAATCGATAGGAGCGTCGGGTGGGTCATCGTGACCATCGTCGGATTTTTATCGGCAGTTGCGGCTTTCATAATCGTGCGGAGCGAACAGTGGTTGTTTGACTTCAAAAATGGGTATTGCACGACTGGGTGGTGGAGAGCTGAAAGGTTCTGCTGTCCGGATTTCGACGATGGCCTGCTTGCTACCCCGCACTTCGTAGGGAGGTCACGACCGATGGTCTGTAAGAATTGGCGTACATGGGCGGATGTATTTGCAGGGAAGGCTGGTCCAAAGTTTGGAGATGATCTCCTGGCGTTCTTAATGTACGCCGGGATTGCCGTGAGTGTGAACCTGTCCTTCATTTGTGTGACCTGTCCCTCAATCTCTTGTTCTACCCCTAAGCTCACCTGGGCTATTATCTCATCTCTGTTAACCATTTACCTGACCGCGTCAAACTCTTTCGCGACCCGCAAGGATTCCGCTGTCGGTCCATCGTTCGCTGATACAGAGGAAGTCAAAGGCCCGAATCCCCTTCAACCCCTTCAAAAACGCGGGGTCATGTACTACGTACGGGCTAATAATTGAGCACCCTATCTTGTTGCTAAATCTCGTGCAGGCTGCTGGGAGTGGTATTCCGGAGATTAAAACGATACTCTCGGGTTTTGTTATTCACGGATATCTCGGCGGCCGAACTCTATTTACCAAAGCCGTGGGTCTTGCGCTTTCGGTTGGCTCTGGGTTATCACTCGGTACGTACCCAGGCTCCCGCAGCGGCGCGAATGGCTAAGATATACTTCCAGGCAAGGAGGGACCGTTCGTCCATATCGCGAGTTGCATTGGGAACATCGTCAGTCGGTTTTTTATCAAGTATGAGACGAATGAAGGTTCGTTCATTCTCGACTTCCGGTGATCTTTATGTTCTGCAGTTATCTGATCCCACTCTTCAGGTAAGCGGCGCGAGATCCTAAGTGCCGCTTCCGCCGCCGGTGTTGCAGTTGCGTTCGGTGCACCTATCGGTGGAGTGTTGTTCAGTCTGGAGGAAGTGTCGTATTTCTTCCCCCCGAAGGTCATGTGGAGAAGGTCTGTTCCGGGAATAAACCATTTCGCAATCTCTGACCGCCTGAGTAGTTTCTTCTGTGCGATGATTGCCGCCATGACCCTGAAGTTCCTTGATCCGTTTGGTACCGGAAAGTTGGTCTTATTCCAGGTCACGTACGACAAGGTGTGCACCCGCATCCCCGTCTACGGGTGCTCGTACTGGTTGCATCCTGAGACATTCTTCCCTTTTAGGATTGGCATGCACAAGAATTGTTGCTCTTCTTGATTCTTGGGGTCTTCGGCGTAAGATCGATCAGGAATATGTCCTGTACCGGACTGTGGACATTGAACTTTCTTCGCAGGGTGTATACGGTGCTTGGTTCTCCAAACTCAACTACCGTTGGAGTAAGAACGTTCGCAACGCGACTTGGCTCAAGACCCACCCGATCGCTGAGGTCGTCCTGGTACAATCCATCCCTCATTCATCCCCGACTAAGAGCCACACCTCATTCGTTCATCGTAGGTCACCGCGGTTACCACCGTCTTCGCTTTCGTGAATCCATACACAAGAATGGGTGGCACAGAGCTCGTATACAAACTCTTTGAGGAATGCAAGCCTGGTGACCAGTCTAGTCTCTGCGTCCTTGATCCTACCACGCAAGCCATACCTGTCATCAATGCCCTCCTTGTTGCTCTCATCGTCAAGGGGGGATTAACCATCATTACCTTTGGTATCAAAGTTCCAGCAGGTATCTTCATTCCTACCTTGGGGGTTGGTGCGTGTGCGGGGAGGATCATGGGTATCCTCGCCCGGTGGATACAGGCAGTCTCAACCCCAAATTCGGGATACTTCGCCTTCTGCCACGGCGAGCTGGATTGTGTGGTCCCTGGGTTGTATGCTATGGTTGGCGCCGCGGCTACATTATCTGGTGTCACCGTGAGCGTCGCCCTTTAATCATATGCTTGCCTCGGTTTAACCTTGCATTCTGTGACAGAGAACCACGGTTTCTTTGGCCGTTATCATGTTCGAGTTGACCGATACCTTGACTTATGTTGTTCCTGTCATGTTGTCCGTGCTGGTCGCTAAGACTGTTGCCGACGCTTTGGAGCCGAAGGGAATCTATGATCTCGTTATTGAGTAGGTCATTCTCTCCATGCCGCGGCGTTGATTACCAATTTTCCTTGTTTGTCTAGTTTGAACCAACTCCCATACCTCGATTCTAAGCACGTATACCTCTGGGGCGATAATACCGTTTCCGATGTGGTACGCTTCACTTCGTTTGCCCCACCATACCCTTGGAGACGGTCCATTGATTGACCTCTCACTTCTCCAGACCGATCGCGAAATTGATACCATCCGGCTCGACGAAGAGAACACTGTCAAGTCACTCCGTGATCAGCTTCTCAACCTCGTATCCGTCGAAGAAGATGGAGGATTTCCGATCCTGAAGCAGGATGATGGTGGGTTACGCATGCTTGGGTACATTGGAGCCAACGAACTCGAACACGCTCTGAGCATCGTTGCGGACGAACCCAGCACCTTGGTGGCTTTTCATACCACCTCCGCGTACGGTCACGATAGCTATGGAACCTCTTCCGTCTCCTCGCTCATGGAGGAAGACTTGAATGGAACTGTTGGCAACGATCCCTTCGACTTCAGCATTTATATGGACAAGGCCCCGTTGACCGTACAGGACAACTCGCCGTTGGAGCTCCTCCAGGAATTCTTTACAAAACTCGGGGCGAGATATGTGGTCGTGACAGATTCGGATGGATATTGTGAGTTTTTCTGTTCTGCTATCCAAGTGTTATGTCGACTTTTTCCGTTTCTTTTTTCTCGCGTGCCTAGACGAGGGTGTTATCGACAAGAAAACTTGGTTGGCGTTCCTCCGCACTCTCGGAGAGAAACATTAAATGGGTCTTAGTGGCAAGTACCCATTGCTTTAAGTACGGTCTTGGGCCTCCACCCGAGGGAGGCAATCCACCTATCATTTTTCTACCCACCCACGTTCGCCCAACATCTACGTCATTTCCCAGCACATACCGCCATCTTCAAAATTCGATTCTCACTTTTCATGTCTTTCTCTCTTGTCTTGCCGTTCTCCGCCTCCCGCCCACACCGCAAAACACATCTTTCAGACTCACAATTCCGTTTTTTTTTCTTGCGAACGTTCCACCACACCCATCGCGCCGGTGAATACCTCCGATCTGATTCTATCCCTCCCTTGGTTCTTTTACAAATCTGCCCCTTGCACATTTTGGCTGTATCGCTGACGAGTACCGCTTTCAACCATATTCCGCAATTTATGTCCATTATAAGCTTTGTAGAATTTCCCCAACGCCGCAGCAATGTGATCCCTTCTCCCTTTCAGATGGAGGGTCCTATTGCAGAACGTTAAAATTCTCTCTTCTTGTAGTTGGTAAGGGTTCTGGAGGGTGGCCACCAGGAAAGGGGCCCCGGCTTTGAGTCGGTACTTTAAGGTGCACTGGGAGGGAAATAAAGGAACGAAAAAACGAAGGGTGGGAAAGGCAGACGAGAACCCCGAACAGCTAAAAAAAAGGCTCGAATTATGTGAGAGAATAAAATTTAGGGAGGAAAGGATAAAGTCCTAGGCCCCAGCAGAGGTCGGTCCGGGCTGACTCGAAGCCGCAGACACGGCTTGGGCGGCAATCGCGTTGATAATCAGGGCCAACCCGGATGCTTGTGTCCCCTGGAGCAGCCCGATATTAATTTCCAAGCTCAACATCGTTCCGTTCGCCGTCGTCCCTTTCAGAATCGCCTGCGGCTGAGGCTGACCTGGTGGTAGGACGGCCAGAGAAGATACGGGCATGATTCCCAGGGCATGGAGAGCGGGAAGGGATGAGATGGGAAGGGATATCGAGACAGGTTTTGACAATGCATCCAAGGCCGCACCGGTAAGTGTTGTCGGTGAAGTCTGGGAGTGGGTGGTCACCGTTTGAGAAGTGGGGGATGTGGTGGTACCAGTAGCGGAGACGGCCACAGGAGTGGCGACGACAGGGTACTGGTACTGGGTCGTGGAAGGTATCGTTGTCGTGAATCCAGGATAAACTTGCGTATAATTTGACTGATACTGCGCGTAAGGGTAGGTGTAGTGCCGATATTGAGGGGTGTAGGAATATGTCGCGGATGTGAAAGGTGGTGTGGGTCTCGCTGTTGTGGTTTGGACGGCTCGGGGTTTATGTTCGCGGTTGTATCTCTCCAGTTCCGCCTTCGCGGCGCGGAGTTGCGCGTTCAGCGCGGTCATTTCGTTACGTTCCGCGTCCAGAACCGCATGGGCAAGTACATACGCTTGATCTTCAGGGCATGTACGCTATATAAATGTAAGGGGGCTTGTATATGCGATGAAAACAGATGTCTCCGTACCTGTGATGATTTCATTTTCACTTGCTGAAACCGTTTGCGAAGTGAACGGATCCTCCTGGAGTATTCGATCGCCAACTTGGTGTCTGTGTCGATTGTCAATGGCTCGCGAAGTAACAAGAACGAGAAAAAAGAAAACCCACCTTCAACGTCCACCTCGTTCTTGTGGGTTGCCCGAGCTTTTCCTTTGCCGGATGGATCAAGAATGATTTCCTGCAAGTCTTTTGCCGGTTGTTGCAAAACATGATACGGCAGCAGCCTCCGTACGACGTCCTCCGTATTGGCAAACGGAGTGTCGACATCCGGGAACATAACAGACAGATGATCTGCCGCAAGCAAGGATGCAACCCTATGGTGGCCACAGGAAAGGGGGTCTCAGCATTTAGCCACTCGATCCAGAAAAAAGTGAGAAAACGGAACCTCTCAGAAGCCTCGTTAATTATCCTTTGGTCCGCTGCAAGCCTCTGCTTTCCTTTCCTTCCACCGCCGATGAGTAGCACCCGCGCTCTGGAGCCATTAACGTTCGGATGAGTTGAGGGTTGACCAGCGGAGGGTTGTAAAGTTGAAGTGGACGCAGGCAGATCGCCATTGCTGGCTATAGACGGCGTGGAGGAGGTGGAAGGCGTATCTATGCTTTGGGCGACGTGAAAGGACGGTTGTGAGGAGAGAACGTCAGCGAAAGCGTTTGCCTTGGACATTTTTTGCCTGCCGCTGCTTACCACACCGACGTCACGCTGTGACTGGTCTGTACCATCGCGTCACGCGTTCGTGTCACCCATTCAGATAAGATAAGATAAACGACGTTCTTCAAAATACTGGTTACTCCGTAGGACACTTGTACTAAGCCGCGCTCTGAAAACACGGCTTAATTAGTGGATTCAATGCAAGTGTTGGTCCCGTCTTTCGTAAACGCGACCCACTCATTGTTCTTGAACACAGCGAGGTCAATACCTTTCTCTGCCACCCTCCAAGCCCGATGTTAGGGGTCCTGACTCTTCGTGCACCATAGTGTCCAGCATTCTTCTGTAATGTTCTTGTAACTCTAGTACTTGGTTCGATCTCTCGTGGTCGGTAAGTCCCTCGTTGCGTGTCACACTACCCGACCGTCGACGTTGATTCACTTCAAGCTCATGCTCGTGGAGGAATCCGTATGGAAGTTGGACGAACGGTTGAATCGAGAACCTGGCTTTTTACTCCACCTGGCATGTTTTTTCATGCCCTGCTCGAGGATGTCCGCGATCCAGCGGCGGTTTTCCGCTCGGAGTTGGGGGTATCCATCTGTTTCTCCCCCCC